>MU786528.1:0-18709 GCA_026770625.1 Nicotiana glauca
TGTGAGAGAATAGAAGACATAAGTTTAGAATTGGTGTCAAAACATCGCACGACAAGGAATTCAAAAGAAATAAAGGTTTTTCATAAACAGTTACATAGCCCCTCGTAGATAAATACAGACGTCTCCGTACCGATCACCGAGATTCTAATAAACCGACCTGTGTCCCGTGACTCCTATGAACCTAGAGCTCTGATACCAACTTGTCACGACCCTAGTTCACCAATTGTGAACACATCATGACGGCGCCCAGTCTTCGCGACTAGGTAAGCCTAACACATTGCGGAATTTTAACAACCTTTACGAAAATAATAAGACTAATACGGAATAATATAAGAAAATGTAATAAGTGCCGCCTGGCTCATACACTTCAACTCAAAACATTAAAACAACCTCCAAGACCTCGAAACTCACGGGCATCACAGACTAAAGGACATAAACTATGGCTCTATCATCCAGAAATGTCTATACAACCGAAACAAAAAAAATGAAACTACTATCTATGAGGAGGAGTAGAAGGAGACTCCTCAGATCTGCGGACGCGGCAGATGCATACCTCAAGTCTCCCAACGCAGCTCTGAAATAACCGATAATGTGCTCGGTCTGAAGTATCTGGATCTGCACAACAAAAGTGTGCAGAAGAGTAGCATGAGTACACCACAGCGGTACTCAATAAGTGCCAAGCCTAACCTCGGTTGGGTAGTGACGAGGAAAGGTCAGGGCCCTACTGAGACAGAAAATAATAAAATAGCAAGAGATTAACAGTATCGAAGTCTGATGAAAACTAATGAACACAGCGAAGAGATAAGACAGATCAATGAAATATAATACTGCAAGACAAAATAGAAATACAGAGTAAATACAACAATATTACAAGAATACCGACGAGGGTCTTCCAGGATACCGTCCTGTAGCCCTTTTCTCAACTGTTCAATGTAACTCCCCGGGATACCGTCCCGTAATCCAATCTCATTTCAATATCAAAGAATCTCCCGGAATACCGTCCCGTAATCAAAATCTCATATCAATATCAAAGAATCTTCTGGGATACCGTCCCGTAATCCAAATCTCATATCAACATCAAAGAATCTTCCAGGATACCGTCCCGTAATCCAATCATCAGTGTGCAGGGGGATCTCCCTGGATACCGTCCCGTAGTCCCAAAATAAAAATACAGGGGGATCTCCCGGGATACTTTCCCGTAGTCCCAAAATAAAAGTACAGGGGGATCTCCCGGGATACCGTCCCGTAATCCCAAAATAAAAGTGCAGGGGGGATCTCCCGCGAATCGAACCCGTAGTCCCAAAGTAAACAAACAAGGGGGAACTCCCGGAGTACCGTATCCGTATTCCAATGTAAATGCGCAACAAACATCAGAGAAATATTAATAAATTAAAGTACAACAATACAAGGCATCAAGGAATACTGGCATAACATGCTCCACGTAATCACAGTGAAGACAATTTAAACAAATGGGCAGCTTGGATCAATTAAACATGCTCTTCTACGCTAGCACGGCTATAAAAGCAAGTAAAGTAAGGCAAATATGAAAGAGAATCCAAATCAAGTAATTAAGTAAAAATCCGGGTTTTCAACAATTTGCTCAAGTATGCGCTCGTGACCTCATGTACAAGGCATTAAATTATCAATTATCACATCCTATGGGACGAAGTCCCCCACACAAGGTTAGGCAAGCCACTTACCTCGAAAGTCTACGGCCAACTCAATCCTTAGCAATGCCCTTTCCTTTCGAATTTGGCTCCAATACAATCGTATCTATACACAATTGATTTAATATCATCAATACTACTCAACAAACTAGTTCAAATGGCTAAAAATAATGTTTCTAACATTCTGCCCCAAATTTGCAAAACCAACCCCGGGCCCGCTATATCAAAACCCGAGGTTCGAGCAAAAATAAATTCACCCATCCTCCCAAGATTTCAAATATATAATTTGTTCTAGAATCGGACCTCAAATTGAGGTCAGAATCCCAAATTTTATGAAAATCTAAGTTCTACCCAAACCTCCATTTTTACCCATGAAAAACCTTGAATTTAAGATGAAAACATGATAGATGATGTTAAAGATTGAAGAAATTGCGTAAAAGTTGACTTACAAATGATTTGGAGAAGAAAGAGTTCGTGAAAAATTGCCAATGGGTGTTTTGGGTGGTGAAAATATGAAAAATGAAGCTGGAAAACGTGATTTACAGGTCTCTGTGTTCGCATTTGCGAACAGGGGTTCGAAATTGCGAACCCCGACCAAACGTGGGAATTGCGAAATCCAGTTCGCATTTGCGAACCCTGAAGAGTACTGGGAAGTTCGCATTTGCGAACAAATATTCGCATTTGCGAAGGGCTGCTTCCCAGGTGATGATCGCATTTGCGACACCTAAGTTCGCATTTGCGAATCTGGGTCTACCTGGACTGGTTTCGCATTTCCGAACCTTTACTTTGCAATTGCGAATATTGCAGAAGCCAGATACCAGATTTTTTCAAAAGATGAGAAATGCAATCCAAAACTCATCCGAGCCCTCGGGGCTCCAAACCAAATATGCACACTTACTCAAAAACATCATACGAACTTGCTGGAGCGATCAAATCGCCAAAATAATATCAAAATCAATGAATTGAGCCTTAGAACTCAAGAAATCTTTCAAAATTTCATAACTTCTAAATTTCCAATTTAAGGCCGAGACACGTCAAACGACGTCCGTTTTCAACCAAAGTTTGCAGGAAGCGCTTAACCAATATATATGACTTGTACCGGGCATCGGAACCAAAATACGATCCCGATACAATTACTTTTTGACCAAATTTCAGTTTCATTTCCCTTAAACATTTTCAGAAAATAATTTAACAGAAAAATTCTTTTACCGGGGTTCTAGACCTCGAATTTCGATTTCGGGCATACGCTCGAGTTCCATATTTTTCTACGGACTTTCTGAGACCGTCAAATCACGGGTCCGGGTCCGTTTACCAAAAAGGTTGACCAAAGTCAACTATATCAATCTTAATATCAAAATTCTTCAAAATTTTCACATAATTGATATATTTCATCACAAAAATTTTTTGGCTTCGCACCCAAACTGCCCACGCAAATCGAGGCAACTATAAATGAGGTTTTCGAGGCCTCAGAAGCTCAAAATGACTGAGAACACAAGTGATGACCCCTTGGGTCGTCACAGCTGTATTGATGATCCCCTTCCCCTCGGGGCCTTGCGTGGATTATGCCGCTGTTCTTCCCGGAGTCTTTTTTTTGTATTTGTATTTTCTTGGAGTCCTATACAGGTACCTCTACATAAGCGCGTTATCAGTAGTTGCAGAGAGCATTTCGGAGACTTGAGGTATATCTGCCGCGTCCGCAGACCGGAGAGTCTCCCTCTCACTCTACCCTTTAGTTAGCTAGATGCTATTATGTTATTCCTTGTTATAGACTTCCTGGATGATTAGAGCAGTGTTATGTATTATTTTTAGCCTGTGTTGCCCGTGGGTTTCCGGGTCTTGGAGGTTACTTTAGTATTTGGTTTTAAAGTGTATGTGCAAGGCGGCAACTGTATACATTACTCATGTTATTTAGTTTTGATTATAAATTCCGCAATTATTATTACTTCCGCAATGTTTTAGGCTTACCTGATCGTGAAGACTAGGTGCCGTTATGACGTGTTCACAATTGGTGAACTAGGGTCGTGACACGGAGCCTTGTTGTTGGCATTTCTGTATTATTCTTCAGTTATATTTAGAGGCTCCATAGACAGGTTGTAGGTGGTGCCGGGTATTGGAAATTTAAATGGAAATATTGATGTTTGGCAATAATGTAAATAACTTGTAATACCTTTAAAGTGGTGAATGAAATTGCTAATGAAAATGAAATGGAAATAGTTAATTATATGTTGATAGAATTTGATTAATGGAGTCCACCTCCTATTTATTCATGAGTTAGTTTGGGTAGAATGAGACCTAACAGGCTTGCTCGGTCGGGTTTACTCGGTTGAGCGCCAGTCGCGCTCCTCGGATTTTCGGGCGTGACACATCAATGTTTAGTTTAAACCAACCCTTTGGAGGGTTATGCCAATTGATTTTAATGAGTAATTTGGGAGAGTGTATAGAAATTTTCCTTGTGAGAAGTTTGAATTCCAAAGCCCTCTGCATGATAAGAGAACCATTAATAGGATTGGTAGTTTTGTTATGGTTATTGTTGTACCTATTGATACAAATGTTCAAAATTATAAAAGGAAAATAAGATTTCCAATTTAAAAAAGCGTTTGTAGTGGATAGTTAAGGTCTCTTATTTGAATAAGCCCTTGTTTACTATTTTGACTATTGCGGTGTTGCCAACGAAGGCTAGCCCAAAATTGGTTGATGTCATTGAATTCTAGGAAAATATGCTTGATGGATTCCTCTTCAAGATATTTACAAATATGACAAAAAGTGTCAATGTTTAGACAAATAGATGAAAGGTATTTCCCGCAAGGGATTCTATAATGTAAGCATTGCCATAGAAAAAATTTAATTTTATTGGGATAGTATAGTTTCAAAAACCATTCAAATTCAAAGTCAATGCTGTTAGGTATTTCTAGAAGCATATAACATGACCTAGTAGTGAACATCCCCTTTTTGGTGAGGGGCCAAATAGGTAGATCATTTGAGGGGCCCTTGCGATAGATTTTTATTTTGGATATATTGTTAGAAAAGCTGGAGGTAGAGGAAAGGATAGACTGTCTAGATTCCAATTGCAACCATCAGCGATATCTCTAATTTTTATTGATGTACTCCTAGGGGAGGGTGGCCCTATCACATGATCCAAATTTGGGGATCCTGTTTGTTTCCCAGATATTAAGATTTGAGTGAAGGTGTGAAGACCAAATGATATGTTTTGAGCAAATTTCCCACCCTTTGCAAATGCTTTTCCAAACTTAGGAAAACCTATTCATTGAGGATCTAGTATAGTAATAAGAGACGATAAGTTTGGCCAAAGAGATTGTGGCATTTGTAAGGAGTCCCCTGCTTCAGCTGGCTAAAGCACACAGATTTTTATTTTGAGCATTGTGGATGCCTAAGCTACCAGTGTGTTTAGGTTGTCAAAGGGTAGACCAGTTCGCTAGATGGATTTTCATTTTATCTATTGAGCTACCCAATATAAAGCCTCTTTGGACTTTATCAATCTCTTTTAGGGTTTGTTTAGGAAGAAAAGTGTATTGCATGTAGTGGTTAGGAATTGAGTTTAGGTAAGATGTTGCAAGGGTTGTTCTTCTTTCTAGATTAAAGAATTTAATTTTCTATGAGGCAAGTTTGGTTCTCATCATATCAATAAGGAATTTAAAATCTCTAAGTTTTGGGCTATGGTTTAAGATAGGAAAACCTAGGTAGGTGCTAAAGTTGGTATTTTTTTTTATTCCTAACATAGTAATAATATCTGTAATAAGAATGTGATAATAATTTTTGGAGAACAGAATTTTTGACTTGGTAATCTTGATACTTTGGCCTAAAAGGGAACAAAATTGGTCTAAGCCATGTTTGATAGCTTGACATAATTTATCATTTGCTCTGGCCATAAGGGTAAGATCATCTACAAATAATAAATGAGAGATTTTTGGACATTTATTCCCTAAGGATATAGGTCCCAATTTTTAGTGTCCACTTGGTATTCTATGTATTTAACGAGCATTTCTAGACAGAGTATAAATATATAGGGAGAGATAGGGTCCCCTTGTCTTATTCCTCTACTTGGTGCAAAAAAATTTGTGACGGAGCCATTTCTAAAATTGTTATATTACTAGTAGAGAAGCAGCTCAATAACAATTTAGAGAATTTGGGTGGGAATTTAAAGTAGTCAAGAGGATGACGAACGAAAGACCATTCTAAACGATCAAAGGTTTTTTCTAAAACAATTTTTAGAATCATGTGGCCGTGCTTTACTTTTAACTTATCAAACTTAAAGACCAGCTCCTGAATGATGATGGCATTATCAGAAGCCCTTCTATTTTTCATAAAACTAGCTTGGTATGGACTAATAAGTTAATCAAGGAATGGTTTAAGCCGGTTTACAAGAATCTTAGTGACTAGTTTATAGGTTGTATTTCATAAACTAATAGACCTAAATTTTTAATGTTGTTGGCATTTTGAATTTTAGGAATGAGGTAGAGAAAGGTTTTGTTAATTTCAGAAGGGATTTCCTGGTTTTTAAAAATGTCATGACAGAGGTTATAAAGTGATTGACCTATATAATACCAATATTTTTAGAATAAAAAAGGATGCAATCTATCCGAACCCAAAGATTTAAAGGGTTTGAATGAGAAAATGACTCTTTTAATCTCATAGCCTGATAGAGGATATCTAGATTGTCTAGATTAATATTATTACCACTATGATGGTGATTTAAGGGGTTAGCCCAACTAGATTGTGATTGAGAAGAAGTAAAGGTGGAGGTAAAATAGTTGTGAACATGAGACATGATCTAGCTATGATTATTTATCCAATTACTAACCTCTTCTTTAAAGAAGTTTATCTTGTTTCTTCTTTTTCTATTAGTGGCTGAGACATGGAAAAATTTTGTATTTGTGTCTCCATCATTAAGCCATAAGATTCTGGGCCTATGTTTCCAATAGTCCTCTTAAATTTTTAGAGTATCATTGAATTCATTTTTGAGGTCTAATTCTAGCTTGCGAAGGAAAATGCTTGTAGAATAGCCATTAGAAGTTCGGATGCCTTGAAGTCTAGCAAGCAATTTTCTCTCCCTTCCCATAATATTACCATATGTGATGTTTTTCATTGATTTATCTTTTCCACGAAGTTAAGACTGGCTTTTAAATAGTCAGTATCATTCCAATTATTTCTTACTAAAGTCTGGAATTCCATACGTTTGCACCGCAAGGTTTCTAGTCTAAAAGGAATTTTATAAAGAGATTTGTTTTTAGGGATTAACTCTATAAGAATAGGGTTATGGTCAGAGTGCTTCTAGGCAGGTGCATTATAGAGGTTTTAGGAAAGAGTTCTATCCACTCCTCATTGCCAAATGACCTTTTCTATTATGCCTATTGTTTGTCCAATTATATTAACTTCCTTTATAGCCTAGATTAACAAAGTTACAATTGTTAATTTTAGACCATATATATCTAGATCTACTATCTTTAATAAGTTTACCATCAATTTTTTTACTAGTGGCTAGAATATCATTAAAGTCACCTCCTACAAGCCAAGGCCCTATGTAAGAGTGGCTAATATTTTCTTGATGCTCCCACATTATATTTATATTGTAAATACAAGTACTAGCATAAATACAAGATAAAATCCAAGGTTTACGTATGGGAATCATCTCAATGGTTGTATAAATATGTTGGTTCCTACGTATTGCATTTTGAATGTTGATTATATCATCCTTTGACATAATAACCATACCTCCTGACTGACTCTCCAAAGGAACTTCAATCATCTCAGTATAGCCAAAATCAGTGAGCATGGCTGCATGGTTACCTCTCGTTTCCAATAGTGCCACCAAGTAGGGCCTATAGGTGTCAATCATTTTCCTAAAATTTCTCCGAAAGTTTTCATTGTTCCCTCCTCTTATATTCCATATTATAAAGTTTGTAGGTTGATTCATTGATAGATTAGCTATATGGTTAACTATCCCCCCATTCTCCCTTACCCCCCCCCCCCCAATAGGATAGGGTTTCTTCTCATCAAGGGCACTAAAATCATCACCTTGTTGCCCACTGTTGGATCGTGTGCTGGACGGATGTCAATCGAGCACTTGTATAGGGCTAACGAGCAGTTGAGCACATGCTTCTTCTAATGTCTATCCATAAAGCGAAATATTTGTGTTCCGTCTAGGTTTGAGAGTTCTAGGACTGGCCCTAGTGTAGGTTTAGGGGGTCATCATCCTCCTCCATTTTTACCTGCACTGGATTGGGTACGGGGTCTGCCTGCTATTGTTATAGAGGTACTGGAGGAGGTGGTGGTAGGTTGGGAATCTCCTGGTTCACCTGGTTGATGTCCCAAGGAAGAAATATGGGTTGGAGATGAGTGTACGTCTCCAGTGGGAAGAAGGGGAGGTCCAAGGAAGTATTTTGAGGGTTGATGTGAATGAATTGGGGTGCCATGCTCCATTTTTCTCTCATTACTTGATCTATTTGAGTGTTCAATGATAGAGCTATTTGGTGGATTATGTTGTTTAGCCAAACTTGGTTGAGGTAATTGTTCATGGACAATCTCATTCCCTCCGTTATGAATTGTGCTAAATATTGGATTTTGTGGAGAATGACTATTGCCTCTTGACCATTTATTGGGACTGTGAAGGATATTGCATCCCATGAGACCTAGTTCCATCCAACTTGTCGGTTGGTAATCTTGAGCTTTGGGGTTGGGCATAGATTATCTGAAGTTGTTCTTGGGGGTAGTGGGGTGGAATGTTTTCCATATTGAGTGGTCTATGTTTGTGAAGTATTTGGGTGAGCTGAATCCTTTTTCCTAGGGACGAAAGAATTCTTGGCATTTTGGGTGGGGTAAGATATATTTAATAAACTATTAGTAGACGTGGGGTTAGTTGTAATGGAGGGGGGAAGCTTATTAGTAGAAGAACTAATGATTGAGTCTTCCAAGATTGTGTGTTTTGGTTACTCAATGCTTTATAGGGCAATTGATTGCTTCCGTTTGGTTTTCTAAGGGTTTGTCCATTTGCCTTCCCCTTTCTACATCCATTGCCATTGGACAAACATGCGAAGGGATAGTAATCTTTCCATATCTTAAGGAAGGATTTTGAGTAGGTCCTTCGGATAAAATAAGATTTTGGAAGGATTTTCGTTTTGGGGGGGGGGGATATTTAGGGTAGTCGGGGTAGGAATAGTTAGAGGGTTAGATGTGTCTGTTAATGTGCCATTTTGCATGGCATTGTTTATATCTAAGAATTTGGTATCACTTGATGCCACGTTGGAATGACTCATACAAGTGTCATTTATATCAAAAGCCAAGTCATCACTTAATTGGTTGAATTTATTTTCACAAAGAAAATTTATATTACCATAGTGGTTTTTGGCAAAACCGTTTGCTTATTATCTAATTGGTGGTTTTTATTGAGGGTAGTAGTTTGATCATTAGTAGTGCTAGGCTGGGTATTAACTTTTGAGGTTTGATTATTTGAAGAATAATTTTTGGTTTTATATTGAAGCGTTTGAGTAACCAAGTATTTACCTATATTTGCATTAAATTATTTAACTGGAATACCTGGACCATTACTGCCTTTTGCTTGAGTGGTGGCAGGTCAAGTAGGAATTTTTTTACCTTGATTCTTCCTCCTATTGAATGAAACACTTATCCATTCTGCTTCATTATCTCCCTTTGTAGATGCTTGTTGATGAACTTGTCCTGCATTTTGAGGATCATTGTTTTTCTTCTTGATATAGGTGCACTGCTTCATTGTGTGATCAAATCGACCATAATTTTTACAAAGAAAATCTTCCCCTTCATAGTGTATATATTGCTTGTGGTGTCCACCAAATAGGTAGGGTTGGACTGGGATTTTCAGAGGAATTTCAATACATATCCTTGAATATCGACCTCTTATGGTTGTTGAAGTGTATGTATAAATATTCAGTAGACGTCCTATTGCATTTCTAATTTTTTCTAGGATTTTGCCATCATAAAATTCCATTGGCATTTGAGGCAGCCTAATCCATACTGCAAATGTAGTTAATTTTTTATTTTTTGCCAAAAATTTTTATTTCCATATGGAGATAGACAGGAAATGACCATTAATGAACCATGGACCTAGGTGGATAGTTTTATCCATGTTTTCTTTCTTTGTGAATTTGATGATATAATAATCTACTCCAAGATCAATTAGTGAGAAGTCTTCCGTTAGTTTCCATAGATCTTGGATCTTCCTCTTTAGGTAATGATGCAACATACGTTTTTCTACTAGTTTGATTATAATAGAGTATTTCCATAGCTTATAGATATGTTGTCTATCTTTCGAGAGAAGGGAAATTTTTGTAACACCTCCTGCGTTAACTTATGGATCATGCATAGGTTCTTTTGCTTCCATTGAGTTTGTTGTGTAGAGCATATCCTCTTGTTCTATGAAAGGTGCAAAATCCATTTGATTTGATTCCAACAGTTTGTCCTTAAAGGATGTTAGCTTTTTCAAATCATTGTGCAAAGGGTTGTGATGGACAATGTCAGATGATTTTGGAGGGATAGTATTTTCTTTCTCAAAGATTTGGGATTTCATTCTAAAGAGAAGGTAGAGAAAACCTCGACTCCTTATTGTGCTTCCGCTTGCATTTCACCTTGACGGATTAATTCTTGATAAGATCACTTTGTGAAAGTGGAGTGCAATACAAAGCTAAGAGAGAAAATACCATGACAAGAAAACTATTTCTTCTTCTTCTTCTTCTACATTTATGTCAGAAATTTTTGAGAAAAATTTTAGCACAATTTTTTTCGTTCAATTTGTTCTTTGGTTTCATTGATCAAAGAGTTGACAGCAAGGATCAATTTCAGTGTGCATACGCATCGATTATTTACAATATCTAAGAATTTTTGAACCGATACTGTGTTCACCAGGTACGTCTTAGATCCGATCCTTGACATATAAATTAATTTTAAATAGGAATTTTTTTTATTAAATTGTTATTGTCTTCTGCTGCCTGTTACAAACACCTATACACAATCCTTCCATTTCTATCAAGTTTGAGAGAATGGTTTGGCAGTTTAATGGTGGTGGAAGCACTAGACAATTTTTCAAGTGAAAATAAGTTACTGAAATTTTGTGAAGTAGCCATAGGATCGATGGGCAAATCCGATACCATACAAAGATTAAGAGTAAAAAAGAGTTTGAGAAATAAGAGTGGATAATTACTCTAATATTTTTTCCTTTGTATATATCGGCTCTGTATATGTTCCAGATAATACAAATTTGAAATTCAAGTTAATATCTTATCTATTACCTAAATATAGTGAGGTTTCTTTTTTCGCCATGTGAGATGGTGACACGATTGATAATAAAATTAGACTTTACCTTCGCAGGCTGCACTAATACTGTATTATTCATTTTAGGTCTTAATTCTAAGAATTGGTTATTATTATAAAAAATTACATAACTAGATAAAAATAGGAATACTTAGTAGTCTAGGTGGCTGGTTTTATTTTATTTATGAGTGTTTGATTCCTCTTGTAATCTCCTCTCACTCTCCTTTTTCGTTAATAAAATTTAAAATAAAGGAATATAAATGATTGACTTGTTATTTTTATTTATTTATTACTAATAAGTGTAACGATCTAGCCGATCGTTTCATGAGTTAGCGCTCCATTTCTCCCATTTCTACTTCTTATTGTCTTGTTCAACTGTATTATGTGATATCGGGTTGGTTGGTTCGAGTTCGGTGAGGTTTTAGAAAGGAATGAGACACTTAGTCTCTTTTGATTAAGCTTAGGTTGGAAAAGCCAATCGGATATTGACTTACGTGAAAAAGGGTTTGGATGTGAATTTCGATGGTTCGGATAGCTTCGGGAGATGATTTGGGACATAGGAGCATGATCATAATGGGTTTTTGAGGTCCGAAGTAGATTTAGGCATCAATTGGCAAAATTAAAATTTTGGCATTATCCGGTTGGTAGCAAAGATTTTAATATAGGGTCAGAATGGAATTGCGGAAAGTGGAGTAGGTCCGTTGTGTCATATGGGATGTGTGTGCAAAATTTTAGGTCATCCAGACGAGGTTTGATAGACTTTTTGATCAAAAGAGGAATTTGGAAGTTTTAGAGTTCTTAGGCTTGAATCCATGGTTCATTCGATGTTTCGACGTCGTTTTAGGTATTTCGAAGATTGGTATAAGTTTGGATGGTGGAATATGATTTGTTCGTGTTTTTGGTTGAGATCCTGGAGGCCTTGGGATGATTTCGGATGGTTGATAGGAGGTTTGGAGTTGGAGAATTTGCAGCTGAAGTGCTGAAACTCCTTTCATAACCGCACTTGCGACTTGGGGACCACAGGTGCGGGCCCGTAGAAGCACCAAGGGGGTCGCAGTTACAAAAATGGGCATGGGGAGCTGGAACCGCAAATGCGTATGTGCGAGCGCACCTACAATAGTGTAGGTGCGGCCTTGAGTGCTTAAGTAAGATTGTGACCGCAGAAGCGGTTTAGTTGGGGCAGAATATATAAATTATGAACTTTGCGATTCTCAGCCATTCTTCACCATTTTTAGGACGATTTTGAAGAGGGAATTCAAGAGAACTTCGTTGAGGTAAGATTGATGAACCTAAAACTCGTTTCTATGGTGTTATATCACAAATTAGGCTTGAAATTTATGAAAATTTGTGGTTAAAATTTGAAAAACTAGTGCTTGACATTTGGAGACCTTTGATTCGGGATTTAAGGGGTCATTTGTTGTTGTATTTTGGTATGTTTGGTATGTATGAACTCGTGAGAGTGTAAGAACTCCAGTTTTGTGAGATCTATTGGAATCTGAGATGTTGTCCTGAAGGTCGGGTTTAGTCAACTTTTGGATTTTGGTTATTTTCGAGTGGGCATTGTTCCTATAGCATATTTTTGATGGTTTGAATCTATTTTGGTTAGATTTCGATGATTCAGAGGACGATTCGAGAGGCAAGGGCACCGTAGGCTAGAATTTGGACAGGATTGAGGTAAATAATAATTGTAAATGTTGTCCTGAGGGTATGAAATCTCGAATTTCATATCGTTGTTCTACTTTGAAGTGACACACACGCTAGATGACAAGCGTAGGGTCGTGCACCGTTTGGGATTCTGAATTAGTCCGTCCCGTATGGCTATTAAGTCGATATTTGATTGAAAATTGTTTGATATCAATGTGTTTTGGAAAATATTGTCATGTTTTAGGCAGAATTCCATATTTGGGCCTCGTGCCAACTGTTTTGGACCAGTAGGGAATTTTTTCACTATTCTTCACTATTTTGACTTCGTATTTATGCTCAGTCATGCTGTATTCTACTATTTTTATACCTTAGCTAAATTTACTCTATTTTGATTTTTAAATGATATTTTGGGCTGAGCATCATATTTTACTATTCCTCGAGTGGCTTGAGATATTTCTGACTGAGTTAGGCCGATGGCCTGTGTTGTGAGGATATTATTAGATCGGACTGCGCGCCGCAACAGTGTTGTACTGATTCATGATTACGAGGCCGAGGGACTAATTTGTTATGCCATGAGGTGGCTTGTTATGAGGATGAAGGCCTATTTGATTATGCCACAAGATAGATTGTTATAGCTCTTGGGACTGTAGGAGCCCCTCCAGGAGTCTGTACACCCCCAGTGAGCGCGGGTAACAGTGTGAGATGTGATATTGCCCGAGGGGCTGTTGTTGTTTCTTGTTATTGCCCGATGGGCTGCTTCTTTTGGTATTTTGCCCGAGGGGCTATTTACATTTCTATTATTTTCTCGTTGATTTCACCAATCGCTTGAACTATTGAAAATTGTTTAAAAGGTTTTACTAAACTGAGATATTTTAACGACTGTTATTGCTTTACTGCATCATTTAGACTTATACTGTTATATTGTAGCTTTATGCTGTGGTCTGCTCAGTTGTCTTTACTTTTATTACATATTGAGTGGGCATACTCACATTACTCCCTGCACTCTGTGGGTAGATCCAGGAATCTCGGGTGGCGCTAGCAAGTGTTTATTTTCCATCTAGCAAGCTTTCGGAGTACACCAGGTAGCTATTTTCCATTCGCAACCTGTGCTTCTTTTTCCTATATTTATTCCACTTTGTACTAGCTGTTTCAGACTATGCTTTCTTTTAATATTTTTAGACGAGTTGTAGTTGCTCATGACTGGGGACACCTCGATGTCGGACTGTATTTTGTTTCCATACTGTTCTATTATGCCTTACATTTTGTGATTTTAATCTTATTAATGACTTTACATGTCTTATTATAATTGTTTGGTTGGTTTGGGATTTGTGTCGGTAGTCCTAGTTTCACGATAGTCACCATCACGATCGGGTCCATTTTAGGGTGTTCCAATAAGAAAGGTAAAACATAGAATTTAAGAATTTAAGTGGAAGAATACATAAGTTATGCAATTATGATTTTGATGATTTGTAAAACTTTATTGAGGAACCAGAGGAGAACCTCATACAATCAGTTCCTCAGCTGGCCAAACTCTCAAGAGACTAGATAAGGAAACATATAAGTGAGCAGATAGGATCAGTTCCTCAGCTGTTATACAGTAAACTATACAATTGTAAGAATACACAAGTTATGCAATTATGATTTTGATGATTTGTCAAACTTTATTGAGGAACCAGAGGAGAACCTCATACAATCAGTTCCTCAGCTGGCCAAACTCTCAAGAGACTAGATAAGGAAACATATAAGTGAGCAGATAGGATCAGTTCCTCAGCTGTTATACAGTAAACTATACAATTGTAAGAATACACAAGTTATGCAATTATGATTTTGATGATTTGTCAAACTTTATTGAGGAACCAGAGGAGAACCTCATACAATCAGTTCCTCAGCTGGCCAAACTCTCAAGAGACTAGATAAGGAAATAGATAAGTGAGCAGATAGGATCAGTTCCTCAGCTGTTATACAGTAAACTATACAATTGTAAAATCTCTCTCACTGTATCGATTGGCATCAGTGCAGTGGCACAGCCGCTTCTACTAGAGGCCAAACCAAAAGGTATAATGTCCCTATATCTTCATACACGCTCTCTCATATATAAACAACATTATATAAGGTTTGACCTAACTTTTGACAATCCGATAAACCAATCATCTCAAGTGCTAGCCGCCACTGTTTCCTCCAGGTGCACTCAAGAACAAAGATGCTATAAACTAAGGACTAGATCCCAAAACTTAAAATTTCTTGAGTCCTTAAGTTTGTTGTGTCTTTGTGTTTTGTTCTTTACTTGTATTCCTACACGGCTTTCTAGAAGTATTTTCACATGACATCATTTAACCATTATTGTTTTGGTTGTATGACTAGAGTAGTCAAGAGTATTGCTTTGAGTAGAGTTATTGCAAAGATCTTACAATAAAGTTATTGTATAGCGTGAGTGATTAAAAGTTTAATTCTTAGATTGCAATAGGTAATTATATGAAGTTTGCTCAAATTAGTAAAGTTGAAATCCTACTAGGGCAGGTCATAGTTTTTAATCCCTTGAGAAGGGAGTTTTCCAAGTCAAAATCGCGTGTCCTTTACTTACTGCTTGTTTAGTGTGAGAACTGTTAGAGAACCTGGTTCTCTGTCTTGTTTGGTAGACCCTTTGTTTCTATCACATACATATGGGAGGGAAAATGGAACTATGAGAAGCTGATAAAGATTTTGCTTGAATTTATAGTGCAACAAATTACTAAAATTCCTATTGGAAATGAATTCTATGAGGATTAATGTAGTCCGTAATCCAGGGATGGATAGGCAATTCTCCACAAAGTCAGCAAAGCAAAAAGTTCCACTACCAAGGCAAGGAGACAACATAATGAGCAAGGTACGACATTGTAAATTATCCTTCATTATATCTTTTCTAGTCTGGAAAATGGTACAAAATAAGCTACCTTTTGATACTAATATTGGTAAATTTGGGACCAACATAGTGTCAATGTGTGTAACGATCCGATTGGTCATTTTGAGCTCTAGTGTGTCATTCGGTAGTTTAAGACAATGAGTAAATTCACTTTAGGTATTATGAATTATACGTGTGGTCGGAATTGAGTTTCTGGAAGTTAGAAATTTATTTAGACAGAAAATTCTCATTTCAGAAGCATTAAGTTGGGAAAATTTACTAAGGAGTGATTTTTAAGTAAATAGCCTCGGAATCGAGATTTAAAAGTTCCAACAGGTTAGTATGATAATTTTGGACTTGGGCGTACATCCGAATTGGGTTTTTGATGACTTGGGAGCGTTTCAGTGTTTATTGTGGAAATTTGGCATTTTGGAAGGATTTCCTAAATTTGGGTTGAAGTGGATTTAAATGTTTTCGATGTCCGATTGGGATTTAGAGTCTACGAATATCTGTGTATTGTTATTCTGGTCTTAGGCGTGCGTACGTATTTGGATTCGGAGGTCCGTAGGGAAATTTGGATCATTCTGACGGAAGTTGGAAAAGTTGAAGTTTGGAAGGCTGAGAGGTTTGACCAAGAGTTCAATTTTGTAATATGGGGTCAGAATACAATTCCGAGAGTTGGAAGAGCTCTGTCGGGTCATTTGAGACTTGTTTGCAAAATTTTGTGTTACTGATCTGATATGATTCAGATGCTTGGTTGCGATTCTAGATGTTGTTGAAGTTCATTGTGATTTTCATGTGTGTTGGCATATGATTCGTAGTTCTAGAGGTTATTTCGGTGTTTTGATCATGCGAGCGAGTTCATGCTATGTTATGGGACTTGTTGGTATATTCGGTCGAGGTCTCGAGTGGCTTGGGTGAGTTTCAGATATGCTTAGGTTGTATTGCGCTTGTTTTTTATGCTTCGTCGTCATTTCTTCAAGCATAAATGGTAACACATTAAGAAAATGAGATCCAAATTCAGTTTTTATTAAATCATTAGATATTTATCGTAATTATGGAGTCATAGCAAAAAGAATCGTCAAATTTTGCTAGTTTCTGTTGTGGTCACAATTGCGAACTTCTTTATCACAATTGCGATACCTAGTTCGCAATTGTGAACTTTTTGTCGCAAATGTGACCTTTTCCTACCCTATTCTTTCTCGTAACTGCGAAGTCTTCTTCGCTTTTGCGATGTTTCACAATTGTGAACTCTGGATCGTAAATGCGACATCTGTAGCTTGTTTTCAACTGTGTAATTTGGGGTTTTTCTTTATTTTATCATATTTTGAACCCTAGGTTCGGAAGTGAGTGATTTTAAGTGAGGATTTTCATACAAAATTATTAGGTAAGTGGATCTAACCAATTTTTAATTATATTTTTTTATTATACCTTTGATTAAGCATCACAATTTTTGAGAATCTAAAGGAAAATTTGCAGAAAATTGTAAAATCTTTCAAAATATAAAATGATGATTTGAAGGATGAATTGATATCGGAATTTGATAGTTTTTGTATGGTTGAACTCGTATCAGAATGGGTGGTTGGGTTTTATAAAGTTTATTGTGTTCTGAGGTGAGGACTCGGGGAATTGACCTTTATTGACTTTTTGCAAGTTGTATTAGGATCATAGCTTTGTTAATTGAAATTATTTTTTCTGGCATTGTTTGATGTATTTAAGTCATCTTTGGCTAGATTGAGCCAAGCGATGGTGAATTAGTAAAGGAAAAGGTAAACTGAGTATTGAGTTGGCCAAATTGAGGTTAGTCTGTTGTCTAACTCTGTGATGGAAAACTACCACTAGGTGATATATTTAATATGTGTAACTCGTTGCGGGGGTTACGTACGTACGAGGTGACTATAGTCTGTATGTAGTTAGACTCATGTTATTGTCTGAGTAGACTTAGGTTCACACCATGCTATACTTGCACTATAGGGATTATCTATGCTCGCTTAAATTATTTTATTTTGAATTATGACTTGAGACTAGACATGCCTAGAGTGATAGACTCGCTATTGTATAGAATTCATGAGTTACACAATTAGTCATTGCACAATTGTACTCTTCTTATGAAATTGTTTCGTGATATATATATATATATATAAATATATCTGTGTGTGTGTGTGTCATCGAAAGGTATTTCGTTAAAGAAATTATAACTCACACGTTTATTCGTGAGTGGAGTCAAGGACCCGTTAAAGCTTCTTATTCTAATGGGATCGAGCCAATCGCCTCGACAGAATTTATGTACCACACTCTTACGGGAGCGGGTGATCAGGTCCAACCCTACACCACTACGAAAAGGCAAGAGCGGTCGATGCAGCTTTTACCCGAGAAGGTCGGGATCAAATCCACAGAGAGCTAGAATGTTTGAGATTAGGATTCCTATCTAAACTAGCAGTGTGTAATGTTCTTGATTACACTTCCAATCATAATAGTTTGTCTGTTACTTCTAATTTTATACTAATGATGTGCGAAATTAATCTAAGCATAAATGCTTGTATGGTTTTCTAAATGGATAACGAGGCACTAGGGGAAGTGACTTTCTCCTAGATGAATACTTGATGGGTTCAAAAGCCTAAGGAAAAGTTGTTATGTTAGGAATTGCGATATAGCTAATGCACCAAACTACTCACTCTATACCTCTCGGTAGCTTGAGTGACTTTGCCCTAGTTGACTTTTTCAAGACCAATTGGGTGTCAAAATTGTGAAAGAAATATAGGCTCAAGTCGGGTATTATTATCTCTAGGTTTAACACTTTAATTGAGGCTATCAATATCTTGAATATACCTCAATTCCTTGTTTGACTAATTTTCCTAGACTCAAGCTCTCTTTCTCAAGAAGATACCAAGTCAAAAAGGCACAAATTTGTATTTGCCACCACTAATTCAACATAGAAAACATAAATCAGTCCAAATATCAATTGTGAGCACGTGATTTTTGCCCCAAAGCAAATTATTCCAAAAATATAATAAAAATGATTTTTTGTGGGTAGTTTGTTGATAATTGTGTGAAAATGCCAGTATTTGTTGAAAAGAAACAAAATACATTTTTGTATTAAATATGAAAATACAAAAAAAATATAATAATAAAATTACCCTTAATTTTAGAAAATTAGAAAATTAAAAGAAAAATACAAAATACAAGGAATAATAAAATACAAGAGTAATACAAATACAGAAAA
>MDKF010249240.1:0-11112 GCA_026770625.1 Nicotiana glauca
AAATGTATGGTTCATTAGCTTATGTTTTCTTTCAAAATCAGTTCATTTTATTGAATTCCGTAATGAGACATGACTATTCATTTTTCCGAAGTTTCTTGTCTCGTAATGTCGCTTAAAAATAGATCCTTGGACTAGTTTGTCGAATTAGAGGCTCCAATGATTTGAACAAGTTATTAGTCGGTTTGGTGGTTCAAAAGTTGAATAAATTATGAGCACTTAATTTCAAACTAGTTTAATTTGAATATCCATAATTCTTAGTTGAATAGGTGGGCCATACAGTTTATGGCCCTCCGAGATTTTAGTTTAAATAAGCCTTTAAAAAATAGAATTGAGACGAGCCTCGCCAAATAAAATGCACAAGCTGCGGGGCCCTCAATAGACGACTATAATAAATACTTAGATTCCGGGATGCAAATCGGTGACTTGGGACACCATAAATCTCTCAAGTGGCGACTCTGAATCTCTTAATAAACGAATCTCGCTTTGATTGTCCTTTAATTAGAAAAAATCCCTTTACCATGCCCTTCGCGGGGTACGGTAGCGCCAAAAGGAGGTGCGACAACGGTCATAGGTTCATTCTGGTAACCATCGACTATTTCACCAAGTGGGTTGAAGCTAAACTTTCAAGTCGGTAACCAAGAAGGCAGTGGTGGATTTTGTTCATTCCCATATCATCTGTAGATTTAGGATCCCAAAGGTGATAATCACGGATAATGGTGCTAATCTTAACAGAAATTTGATGAAAGAAGTGTGTCAACAGTTTAAGATTACATACCGAAATTCCACCCCATATCGTCCCAAAGCGAATGGAGCGGTCGAGGCAGCCAACAAGAATATAAAGAAGATATTGAGGAAAATGGTAGAAGGGTCCAGACGATGGCATGAAAAGTTGTCGTTTGCATTGCTGGGTTATCGCACTACTGTTTGTACTTCAGTAGGTGCAACTCCTTATTTGTTGGTATACGGAACTGAAGCAGTGATATCGGTAGAAATTGAAATTTCGTCTCTCTGAATTGTCGCTAAGGCTGAGATTGATGACAATGAGTGGGTCAAAGCCCGATTGGAGCAATTGAGTTTGATTGATGAAAAGAGATTGGCATCAGTATGTCATGGACAATTATATCAAAAGAGGATGGCAACAGCATACAATAAGAAGGTGCATCCAAGGAAATTTGAAGTAGGGCAGCAACTGTTGAAACGAATCCTTCCACAGCAGGCCGAAGCAAAAGGCAAGTTCGCCCCGAACTAGCAAGGACCCTTTATTGTGACCAGAGTGTTATCCAATGGTGCTTTATGCTTGACATATGTCGAAGGAAGATGCATCGAGATGGCTATCAATTCTGATGCAGTCAAGAGATATTATGTATGATTTCTTTAATTGTAATTGTTGATTGTTTGTTTGTTTGTACTTGGCATTTATCAGAGAATGAAATGACAGAGGCAATTTGTTCTTCTATCCAAACACTTTAACCGATGTCTCACCTTTTGAGCCTTATTTATTCTTTCATACCCCTCTCTTGGAAGCCCGCCCGTATAACAGAGGAATACATTTCAAGTTTGAAGATCGAAGTCGGGAGCCTGCCCGTATAACAGAGGAATACATTTTAAGTTGAAGATTGAAGTCGGGAGCCCGCCCGTATAACAAAAGAATACATTTTAAGTTTAAGATTGAAGTCGGCAGCCCGCCCGTATAACATAGGAATACATTTTAAGTTGAAGGTTGAAGTCGGGAGCCCGCCCGTATAACAGAGGAATACATTTCAAGTTTAAAGATTGAAGACGGGAGTCCGCCCGTATAACAGAGGAATACATTTTAAGTTGAAGATTGAAGTCGGGAGCCTGCCCGTATAACAGAGGAATACATTTTAAGTTGAAGATTGAAGTCGGGAGCCTGCCCGTATAACAGAGGAATACATTTTAAGTTGAAGATTGAAGTCGGGAGACCGCCCGTATAAAAGAGGAATACATTTTGAGTTTGAAGATTGAAGTCGGAAGCCTGCCCGTATAACAGAGGAATACATTTTGATTTGAAAATCGAAGTCGGGAGCCCGTCCGTATAACAGAGGAATACATTTTAAGTTGAAGAGTGAAGTCGGGAGCCCGCCCGTATAATAGAGGAATACATTTCAAGTTGAAGTTATTTAAGCAGAGGATTACAGTAAGATCCCCAGCATAAATTCAAGTCCAGAAATCGAAAGAAAGGTAACAATGGTCAGAAGAAGGCAGTTCAAGCTTCGAAAGGAAAATAGTTCGAAAAAGGAAATAAGCAGTTCAAGTTCTACAATCAAGAGAGGCCGGCGAGTCACGAAAAAAATGAAGAAACATCAGAGGAAGCAAACCAAAGCAAGACGACAAGAGCAAGCCTGAAAGTCTAGATAAGATTTTGTAATTTATAGACTAGTTTAATCTAACTTCTTATTATTTTTTTAGCATGGTGTAATAAGGAGGTCAGTAAGCAGTAGCAGCAGCAACAACAGTAACAACAAAATCGCAGTTCCACGGTAATCCCAGCTACCAAAACTTCCCGAACTACATTGACCTGATTCCTTTATAGCCAAGGATATGTAGGAAACCTTTTGAAGCAAAGGTTCGGTCAAATCTTTCAAAGGATGCTTCACACAGAGTCCTCAAAACGGGCAAAAAATCGCTCGTATCCGCTCACTTTGTCTTTGCACGAAAACTCTTCGTGTTTCCGGACAAAGAGGGGCAGTTGTGAGCACGTGATTTTTTCCCTACGAGAACTACTCCCAGAAAATTCAAAATAAAATAATTTTGTGTCGTTTGCAATTGTTGTGAATTTTGTATTATTTTCCTTTATTATTTGCATTTGTCTGTGCATGTTTATTTGTTTAAATTAATAAAAATACAAAAATATGTCGCATTTGAATTTTTAAGATTTAATGTTTACAATTAGGATTAATTAAGTAAGTTGTTTTTCAAAAATAAAAAATCACAAAAATAATGTAATTTGCATTTTTAGCCTTTAAAGGTCTAATTATTGATTTTATCTTTAATTGCTATTTAATTATGTGTTAATTGTTATTAAAAGTTAACTGGTACTTTTTATAAGTTAATTTAGTTCTATAAGCTAATTTAAGATTTTTAGAATTTTTAGTTTATTAATTATGAAATAAAAGAAAAGAACAAAAAGAAACAAATGGAAAAAATGAGATGAAATTCGGACAGGCCCAAGACCATATCCAAATATCAGGCCCAAAACACCCCTTACCCGGTCCTGTTAAGCTGGCAAAACGACCGTCCAAACGACGTTGTTTTTGTCACGCTCAAGCTGAGCCATTGGATTAAATCAATCCAACGGTTGAGATCTCACCTCCCAACCCACATCACCAGACCCGACCCATTCCCACGCCTGGTCCACCCCCATCTTCCCTAAACGACGTCGTCCCCATTAAGTTAATTAATCCAGGCCGTTGATCTCGTTTGATCAAACGGCCATGATCATTTTTCCCCCTCGTATATAAGCCTAATATCCTACCTAGACCCCCCCCCCCCAATCCAAACCCCCCTCTTCGTCTCTCTAAGCTTCAGAGACATCCCAACAGCCTCCACCTCACTCCGCCACTGACCGCCCGCCGGAAATCGCCTACGGCGGCGGTCGATGGCCAAACACCACCAAAAATACACCCTGAACTCCCCTAGACCTCCACATTCCAAATCTACACTCATCTTGCCTCGAATCATCCCAGACCGTCTCGAATCTTCGATGGAAGGTTCGAGCAAAACCCTAAAATTACCCAATCAGTCCTAAGTTCACAACCCAGCTCTGCCTGACCTCCCTCATCCCAAATCACACCCCAATTTTGTAAGAATCTGGCCCAAGTATCTCGAATATCCATTTGAACATAAGAACCCTAGCGCCGCCCTAAAAAGCCCTGGTGGCGGCGCCAACCCTAAACAATCCCAAATCAACACCAGTTGACCACCAGACCACCCTAGTCCTTAATCTCATACCAGTTTTGTTCGAATCTTGGCCAAGCCTGTCGAATCTTAAATCGAAAAAATGAACCCTAGAAGGACCAAAAAGAATTTGAGGTCAAAATTGACCTTAGTCAAGTGTTTTCAATCGAGAACACTTGATTAAGGTTCGTTTGGACCTCAAAAATTCAAGTTGAGGTTTCAAATGGAAACTGTGCGGATTTTAGCCTGTAATGTTGAGGTATTTTCTTTATTTTTCTTTTCTATTTTTGTTACTGTTTATTTGTTTAAGCCCCGTGTATTTCATCATTTTTTTATATATATTTTTCTCTCTTCTCTTTCTGATTTTTCTTGGTCCAATTTTCTTCTGTCAATTGAAATATGGTATAAGTGATTTCGTTGATTAATTTGCCTTGATTATAGTTCTGTAGTTCTGGTAAATTGTTGTTTGTTTACCTCGATTTGTTTCATTCTCGTGTGATGTTGGATCCCCTTCTATTTGTAGCTCTTTGACCTTGCATATTGGTTCAGTGTTGTTTCTCGTTCAATGTGTTTACAATGTTCATGTATTTTTGGCTAGGTTCTGTATTGATTTATTCCTTGTATTTTATAACTCAATGTGGTGTTGTTCTGATTGTTGTGATACCATTGATCTAATTTAAGGCCAAATTGCAAACTATTGTTGAGTCTGTTGTTGAGTATCAATGTGATTTCGATTCAACTTAAAGGATTCTGTCGAGTTTTGTGTAGTGTTAATATGATTTGGATTTGAATTCAGTTCATTTGTTTCAATTCATTTGTTTCAGTTCAGAATTTAGCCTTAATTGTTTCCGTGATTAGGTGAATTGGTTATAGCTGATGGGCATTAATTCACATAGTGTTCAGGGGGGTATTTTGGGAAATTGAATTACTTGAATAGTTAATTATAGGTTGTTGATTAATAAAAGGGGTCTTCTAATAAACATGGAGACAATTTTAAGTGGGATTGAATAGCCAAAAGATACTAATAGTGGAAGAAAACTGCACTAGTGTTATTTTAAGGACTGAAAATGGGCACTAATGACTAAATTAAAAGGCACTAAGATAGTGGTTGATTAAAGAAATAAAGAGATAATCTGATGGTGGATTTATAATGAATTGTGCACTAACTGGATGCCCATTTAAGGCCTGGAAATCAGTAGAGCAGGGAGGAAGGGAGATAGAAATATTATGCAAAAAAATATTAAGAAAAGACAGAGATTCATACTGAGAAACCAAGAGTTTAACTCTGAAAATTGATAAGTTGAACACATACGAATACAAGTACAGATTAAACGACAGTTAAAATGAGTCCTGAAGAAATCAGCCTTGTGAGTTCTTTCTGAGTCAATCTAAGAGAGAACTTCTTTTGCATCTCTTAGATCAGTCTGTTTTAGGGTGTAAATGGACATTGTTTCATTGGTATTTTGGGGTCCAAGTCTAGTTTAATCCTAGTCATTCCCTGGGTCTGTTTGTGTTGCTGTTTGGTATTCCTGGAATTGCAACTGGTTTTCCTAAGTTTGCTGCTGGATCTTTGCTACTGTTGTTGTATGTTGTATTGTTATTACTGCTGCTGATCACTCTTTCCTCTTCTTGTGTTTCCAATACTAGGTACACAACTGAGTTCAATTTGATGTAGCTGTGAGATGTAAAAGTGAAATAAAATGCTCGGGTGGTTGATTACTTAGTGTTGTATCTGTAGTTTAGCATATATAGATGATATGGTTGATTACTTAGTGTTGTATCTGTAGTTTAGCATATATAGATGATAAGTATTTGTATAGTCATTTTGACCTATAGTTCTATGAAATTTAGAACTATGGAGTTTGTACTTGATGAGAACTGTATTGGATCATTAATTTTGCCTTTCTTAGTTGTAAAATTAGTAGTTTAATACTAACTTAAGTAGCATAGAATTAAAAATCGAACTTTCAAGTTAATTGTGTTTTTTTCGAATAGTCAAGCATGACAATTGTTGTCAAGCTGTTTAGTTAAATAAGTGGAATAAGATGAAGTTAGTATGAGATTGTTCTATTGAACCTGCCTGTTTAAATTTGTTAGCTATGAAGGTTTTAATATGGTCAACAATAGGTGGATAATAATTGTTAGTAGCCATTTGCTCAAAAATTGAATTATTATGTTTGGCTTGATCATATGAAGCAATTGGTGATAACCTGTGTATACTAATTTAGATTCGAATCCGCTTCTGTGAGTTGAACGTCGAGTTTGGCTTTCGAATAATTGGGCCATGAGTTTTGGCCCAGGTCACGTTCTGAAAGGTCGTCGCTCAGACTCGATGTCTGGTTTGAAATCGGCTGCTAGACAATGGGAATTGGGCTCTTATCATGAGCCTGATGCATTGGGCCAGTAGTCACGAAGATAATTATATAGGTTTGGCCATTCTAAATGAGATAATTATTTAGGGTTTGTTTATCTCTTTATTACTAAAAAAAATATAGAAAAATGTAGTCACTTTAGGATTGTCCTTTTAAAATGAGATGAGTCTCGCCAAATAAAATACAAAATTGCGAGGCCATCAATAATTGGTTAAAATAAGTCATTTAGATTCTGGGATGGGCTGTTTAGTGAATTTCATGATTTTCCCCGAAGATAATAACGCGCTAGACTCTTTAGCGCGGTTCTAATAATATTACCTTCTTAAACTCGGGTGCACATTTATGTGACCCAAATCAAAATCTCAGCGGAATTGAAAATATGTCAACTACCATGGGTACATTGATGTGACGTGGTTCGAGATGTGCCTTCATGACGTTGCAATTCTCATTAAAAATAATAATAAAAGCGGTTCAAAGTTAAAAGCACATAGGTTTGAGCATGTTTAAAAATCAGATAAATAAGCCGAATATGACAGTTAAGCGACCGTGCTAGAACCACGAAACTCGGGAATGCCTAATACCTTCTCCCGGGTTAACAGAATTCCTTACCCGGATTTCTGATTCGTAGACTGTAATAAGGAGTCAACTTTTTCCTCGATTCGGGATTCAAACCGGTGACTTGGGACACCATAAATCTCTCAAGTGGTGACTCCATTTCTTAATAAATAAATCCCGTTTCGATTGTCCTTTAATTGGAAAAACTCCCCTTTACTACACTCCTCGCGGGGTGCGGTAGCGTAAAAAGGAGGTGCGACACTGACCGTGCAACTCTCAGGTACGTAATAGAAAAGAGAGAATCCAAGCCACATCTGATTCGTTGGGTATTGCTACTGCAAGAATTCGATCTTGAAATACCTGACCGGAAGGGCACTGAGAATCAAGTCGCTGATCATCTATCACGATTTGAGGGAGCTAAAAATGTTGTAGAGGTTGAGGAAATTCTGGAAACTTTTTCAGACGAGCAGTTGCTTGCCACCACTCACCAGGAAGTGCCATGGTATGCAGATTTTGCTAATTACCTGGCCAGTGGTATAGTTCCTCACGATCTTTCATCGGTCCAAAGGAAAAGATTTTTTCGTGAAAGCCGCCAGTATTACTGGGATGAGCCTTATCTGTTTAGAATATGCCTTGATAATATGATTCGGAGATGCGTCCCCGATATAGAGCAATTTTCTGTTTTGCAGGCTTGTCATGCATCGACGTATGGTGGACACTTTGGAGGTGTTAGGACAGCAACAAAGGTGCTAGAGGCTCGATTCTTCTGGCCAACAGTGTTTAAAGATGATCACTTATGGGTGAAGGGCTGCAATGAATGTCAGCACACCGAGAACATTTCTCGGCGCCACGAAATGCCCATGAACCCAGTTCAAGAGGTGGAAGTGTTTGATGTTTGGGGGATCGACTTCATGGGTCCCTTCGTCAGCTCCTATGGCAATAAGTATATTCTTGTTGCTGTAGACTATGTGTCCAAATGGGTGGAAGCTGTTGCATTACCCACCAATGATGCAAAAGTAGTTGTAGGATTTCTAAAGAAGAAAATATTCACTCGCTTTGGGACACCACGAGCAATTATCAGTGATAGGGGTACTCACTTTTGCTACAGAGCCTTTGAAAAGTTGCTGGCTAAATACGATGTGCGCCACAAGGTGGATACTCCTTACCACCCGCAGACTAGTGGACAGGTCGAAGTTTCCAATAGAGAAATCAAGTGTGTGCTAACAAAAACGGTGAATGCCACAAGAACTGACTGGGTGAGGAAGCTAGATGATGCACTCTGGGCTTACAGAACATCTTTCAAGACACCAATTGGTATGTCACCATACAAGTTGGTGTTTGGGAAAGCCTGTCACCTACCTGTAGAACTTGAGCATAAAGCGTGGTGGGCACTGAAACATCTGAACTTAGACATGGAAGTTGCGGGCACGTCAAGAGTCACTGAATTGCATGAGCTCGAGGAGTTCTGGTATCTTGCTTTTGAGAGCACAAGGCTATACAAAGAGAGAATGAAGAGGCTACATGATCAGAACATTGTTGTGCCTGGGGACATGGTATTTCTCTACAACTCAAGACTGAGGTTGTTCCCGGGTAAGCTTAAGTCAAGATGGTCGTACATTTGGGGACTTGTGGAAGTTGCTACTGAGAATGACTCTCGTACATTTAGAGTCAATGGTCATCTATTGAAATTATATGTGGGTATAAGCGAGCCTAAGAAAATATCTGAGTTGCACTTGAATGAACCACCGAGGTCGAGCGAGTCTTAATTGCGCTCATCTGAGTCTTGTCGCGATGTTAAATAACGCAATGCATGGGAGGCAACCCATGAAATTATTGTAAGTGTAACACATTGTAATACAAAAAAAAAGGCGTCAGAATCAGAGAGGTGTCCAAACCGCGGTTCCACCGCGACCGCGGTCAAACCGCAGTCAAAATACCTCTCTGAACCGTGGTAGACCCAGACGGGCCCAGGTAAGTTTATTTTTTATTTTTTTTTCTTTCACCCCATTTTTATATTTTAACCTAACCCCTCAACCACAATATATCCCTCCCTCATCAGACACGCCCCCATCTCCTCTTCTCTATTCTTCTTCTCTATTTCTCTCTCTAAACTCCATTTTCTCTCCCCCAAACTCCATTATCTTCCTCCCCCTTCTTCTCCAACCTCCATCAACACAACCCACCCCTTCCCTTCTTCCATCAAGTAAGTTTCTCATCTCCCTCTTCTATTTCTTATTCTTAATTAGTGTAATTTAGTTTTGTGTTAGTTTTAGCAAGCCCTAGTTAGGCTTAGCGTTCAAGTTTTAATTTTTGCTTTTTTTTTATGTTTTCTTTTATTGTATTTGATGCTTGTGGGGTTGTTTAGTACTAATTTGGTTGGGTCTCCATTATACTTTAATTGTGGGGGTTGTTTTGATGACTTGGAGGCCTAAAAAATATTTTTGTGGTGTAGCTTGGTGAAGGGCCATTTTTTTCCAAAAATAGGGGATTTGTTGTACAATTTTGAGGTATTGTATGCCTCGCCTAGGTTGTGGAGGTGTTGTATTTGGTGGATGGCGGTGTTGTAATTGGTGTATGGTGGTGTTGTATTTAATGTGACTCACTTGAGGGAGTAAGTGTGGGGTGTTGTAAACGGAATGTGTAAGAGAATTATGGGGCCATTGTGGAGGTTGTTATCCTTGAACACCGTAGTAGTGGGGGCATGGGCACTTTGTATGAATGAAATAAATGGGGGAAAGTGATTGGTGCAATCGGGTGGTGAAGTCTGAGTACCCATCCGACTGGCACTAGTTAGGGCACATTTGATGGTTCTTCTGATTCCTTGCAGGTAATATGGCTCTTAAAAGGCAAAGGAGAGTGGCAGGCCCATCCCAACAGCCTACTTATGATGAGTCCAAGTTCCAATCAGAACTAGCGGAGGACAACTTTAATGCCAAGGCTACGAAGAACTTCATCCATGAGATCCCGCTTGACCGGGCAGCCCTCCGCTAGAAAAAGAAGAGATGTATGAAGAAATTCGGAGGAGGGAAATGGAATTCTTATTTGATGACCCTGCCCCGGTAAACAAGATGCTTGTTAGGGAGTTTTATGCCAACTGCCCATTGAACTTAGGTAGGGAGGTGATTGTGCGAGGTACAGTGGTCAGCGCCACAATTCCCATGATTCGCCAGGTGTTGCGGCTGCCTCAGTTCACTAGTGACATCGATTACTACCACGATAGGCCAGGGGTCACATGGGAAGTCATGAATGATATACTATGTACAGGGGGCGACCAACCTGGATACGTAACTCTTTCACCCACTTGGCTAAGTGTTGGTTAACTGTCATCTGCAGCCGGTTCCTGCTCTCAAGCAACACAACTGACGTGAACTTCCAGCATGCACTGTTGACATGGTGCTTCGTGACGAAGAAGGATTTTGATGCAGCAAGGGTAATTAGTGATGAAATGGTCTTACGGGGACCACTGCTGTCTAAGGGATTCTACTTCCCTTCTTTGGTGACTACACTGTGCCTGCTGAGCAATACCCCTACCAATCCTGCCGATGGAGACTTGCCCCATAAAGCAGCATTCAGAGCCTCAAGCATCAGAGTGGGCCGGGGTACACATACAACAATTGAGATTGATGATGAGGATGATGATCCAGTTCCTCTTGATCCGTCCAGGAGATCTATTGATAGTGTCGGATCCTCTCAGCGCCCCCATACTGGGGCAGTCCTATCCAGATCATAGTCCACCCGGCCTATGCTGCATTCCATGGAGGAAGATGTTGTGGATCTCCGCACCTCGGTGGATGGCCTACACACGCGGATGGATTCCATGTCTCAAAGGCAGTCCAGATCTGAGAGCAGGTTTATGGCATGGTTCCGTGCGTTGGGGAGAGCTTGCAGTGTAGACCTCATCACCGTGTCCGACTTTGAGTGAGTCTCAGGGAAGTCTTTTAACCCTTCTGCTCTTTAATTTCTTGATATGATATAGGGACATGCCATGCTTTTAAGTGTGGGGTGGGAGACTTGCTCTGATTGTATGTTGTAATATATATATAGATGTTGTTGTACTGTAGCATTAGATTGATATGTTGTATATATTTGAGTGTGATTATATTAGGTCAAAGTTGGAAAAAAAAAAGTTAGAGGACTCTTCCTGATGACGGACCACTTGGACAGTACTCTTGAGGGAAGAAGTCCATCTAATTTTTTTTTATTTTATTTTTCTCTTCTAGGTAGTGTAGTACCTCCCCCTTGGTTTTTCTTTTGACCACGGTTCTTT
>MU786530.1:2344-13588 GCA_026770625.1 Nicotiana glauca
ATTGAAATGATGAAGGCATTTTGTTTCGCTATCCAAACACTTTATCCATTGCTATCCCTTTGAGCCTTATTACTTTATTCTTTCATACCCCTCTTTCGGAATCAACAACAAAGTCAAAGAATGAATGATGAAATGTCAAAGAAAAAGAGGAAGTTGAAAAAGAGAAGAAGAAGAAAAAAAAAAGTAAAAAAAAAAAGAAAAAAAGAAGAAGGAAAAAGAAAAGAAGAAAATGAAATATGGCAAAAGAAAAGAAAAGAAAAGGAAAAGAAAAGAAAGAAAATTGAAAAGAAGGAAATAGAAGGAAGGAAACATCGCAACAAAGCGATTTTATGTCCGAACTACGTTTGACTTGATCCCGAAAGGGTACGTAGGCAGCCTCANACGGGGGTTCAAAGAGAGACCTTCTGATCAATTTTAAGAAATGACAATACAAGCAGGAAAGGTGAATCATGTTGTGGACAACACTGGGGTATCAGAGTATCAGAAAAATGAAAATGAGAGAGTCTTATTGGTGAAAACCCTCACAGGCACCGTAAGGCGATGTGAGTCGAGAAATATTAAAATGAGAGAGTCTTATTGGTGAAAACTTTCATGGGCACCGTAAGGCGAAAGTGAGTCTCTAAAGCGATCAAATGAAAGAAGGTTGTGATTGAAAGGTTGCAAAACAAACAAGGTTTGGGTTTCGGTGAATATTGGGATGTGAAATACGGAACAGTAAAGGTAGAAATTGACAGTTGTTTGGTTGGACAGACTAGGTCAGTTAATCCAAAATGCATGGCATGATCAATGGAATCCACCTTCCCACTCAGATAAGTCCCATCATCTTTTTCTTTTCAGTGTCTTTCTATCCTCAAAACTTCAAGGTCATTGCATTTTATTTTTCTTGAAATTTGTCTATAAGTCATTTTTAGTCAAAGCTAACTATCAGTTTCCCAGTTGGACGTCACAATGAGATCGGGATTTATTAAAAGACAGTTGCAACAAGAAGGACCAATGATAGTCAGATATTTGGAGAAAGAAACAAAAATTCATAAGAAAGGGAAAGGAAATACCGAGACAATGACATGAGGGAAATATTTTGGGTCATCAGGATCAAAAAGTTGGAAAGATAGTCGGGAAATCACGGCAAGACAAAAACAAGTTCAAAGGAGCAAGTTGAAACAAGTTCAGAAGCGGGAGTATGGCCAACAAGAATGCCAGCAACTAACCACATTTTATACTAATAATTGTTTTTGATTAGAACAGGGATAAAAGATTCAAATCACTTTGAAAGTGAATGTGACCAAGGTGGAAAACATGGGAACACAGAAAGTTACGGTAGTCAGGCACCCACCTGGAGAACAAGGGAGGACAGTTCAAGTTTTAAGGAAAAGCAGTCAGGCACCCACCTGGAGAACAAGGGAAGTATAATTCCAAATCTAGCTTTCAATTTGTATATTTGATAATATGTTGTACCTGGTTAACAAGCTGGGGCAGAAAATTTCTTTGTTTGTTTATTTTGTTGCAGTCAGGTGCCCACCTGGAGAACAAGGGAATATATTTCAAGTTTAGCAAGCAGGCGCCCACCTGAAGAACAAGGGAATATCTTTTCAAATTCAACAAGCAGGCACCCACCTGAAGAACAAGGGAAGTATACTAACATCATGCACCCAGTTATCAAACTGGGGCAGGAAATTTCTTTTGTTTTGGTTGTAAGCAGGCGCCCACCTGAATAACAAGGGAATATCTTTTCAAATTCAGCAAGCAGGCACCCACCTAAAAAACAAGGGAATATCTTTTCAAATTCAGTAAGCACGCGCCCACCTGAAGAACAAGGGAATATCTTTTCAAATGCAGTAAGTAGGCACCCACCTGGAAAACAAGGGAAGTATTATCTAAATTCTAACTTTGAAATTGTAACATCTGATAACATGACATACCCAAACACCCTACTGGGGCAAAAATTTTCTTCGTTTGTCTATTTTTGAAAGCAGGCGCCCACCTGGATAACAAGGGAATACTTTCTCGAGCAATCGCAAGCAGGAGCCCACCTGGAGAACAAGGGAATACTTTTTCAAGCAATCGCAAGCAAGAGTCCACCTGAATAATGAACACATATTTCAAAACACAGTCAAGGCAATAATCAGAATTCCATTGAAAGAATAGAAGATGCAAGATCAAGGCAATACAAGAACACAAGATACCAGACATAGATAGGATTTTTGTAATTCATAGACCATAGTTTAGGCTAGCTTCTTTTTATTTTACCATGACGTAATAAGGGGGTCAGCAAGTAGCAACAGCAGCAACAGCAATCACAACTCCTGGTAGTCCCATGCTACCAATCACTCCTGAACTACACTAACCTGATTCCTGTTTAGCCCAGGATATGTAAGCAACCTCTGAAGCAGGGTGCGGTCAAACTTTTCAAAAAAAAAAAATGCTTCACACGGAATATGTGAATGGGTAAAAATCCCTCATTATCGCTCACTTGTCTTTGCACAAAACTCATCGTGTTTCCGGGCAAAGAGGGGCAGCTGTGAGCACGTGATTTTTACCCTAAGCAAACTATTCCAAAAGTTCAAATAAAATGATTTTTACAATTTTAGGAATTTTGTTGTATTTTTTCGTATTAATTGGTGGTATAATAACTCATATTAAAAAATATAATAAAAAGGTATTAATTCATTTTTAACAATTTAAAGAAAATCACAAAAAATAATTTATTTTAATATTTTTATTGTTTTAATTGGAAATTACTACAAAATAGTTATTAAATAATTTTTAGACTTTAATTAGCATACTTGTTAGTTTAATATCAATTTTATAAAATTAAGAAAATACAAAATAAATACATATATGATATATTACAATAAAAGAAAAAATACAGAAATACAAAAGGAAAATAAAATACAAAAATAATATAATACAAAAATACAAGGGAAAAGCATAATACAAAAATACAAATATAATAAAATTTGTGCTAACACAAATATTACAAATTAATAGCCCAAAACGGAAATACCCGTCCAGGCCCAAGGTTTCACCCGGTCTGTCCCCTTATATATCAAAACGAGCCTGTTTAGTGTAGCTAAATCCGGACCATTGAAATACCTGATCTAATGGCCATGATACACATGCCCTGAATAAATGAGGCGACGTCGTTTAAGTCACGTCAATCTGAACCGTCAGTTTAATCGATCTAATGGCCAAGATTGAGTCTTCATTTAAACCATACGATGTCGTTTTGAGTCCAAAAGGATCTCAATCGTTGCTTCTCCTAATCCGATGGCTAAGGATCATTGATAACCTTTTAATATACAAAAAAGGATACATACACAATATCATTTTGTCATCTTCTTCGTCTAAACCTAGCCGCCACCCTCTTCTCTCACAGACCCCCGCCGAAACTCTACCGGCGGGAGACAACACCATAACCAATCGCCACCAAAAATACACCCCAGAACCGTCGTGAACCCCTGATCACACCCCTCCGTTTCTTTTCCCTCAAATCTCCTTTGTTCTCCTCGAATATTCCAAAAAGTATCGCCGGAACCCTAACTCCGGCGAACAACACTTACCCCAAATTACCCCTAATTTACACCATAAACTCACCTTAACCACCTAATCCCAAATACCCAAGTCATATTCCCCAAATCCCACCAGAATTTCTCGAATTTTAGTTCCAAATTTTGCAGCCAAAAACCTTTATTAAAATTCTTAAGGATTCATTGACCGTAACATCCCAAACAGGTGTTTTCTTTTGAAAAAAGCACATGTTCGGTATGTTACGGATCATAGATCCTAAAGAATTCCAACAATTTCGACTAAAAAACCTCAAGAATAGGCCATAAAAGGCCTCCTAGGTACTGGAAGTTGATTTTTAAAAAGAAATAGAAGAAAAAGAAAAAGCCAAAAACAAGATTATCGGAAGAAAATAAAAAAGCTAAGTATCTTCTTTTTTTTTTTTGATTCCTTCTTTGTATGCATGTCTCTGATTCTTGATAGACTAGCTTGTTTGATTATTATTAGTTTTTTGATTCGTTTAAAATGAATACTGTCTTTTTTTAAAAAGGGGGGATAAAAGATAAACAAATAATTTTTAGCCTTTGATATTTTTCTGTGTTGGCTAGGGTTTAATAAGAATTAAATGCTTGTTTGGTTAGTTTTTAGAAATTTTAGATTCTGGTTATCATTCGATTTCTGTTAATTTGAAATTGATAATTAGAAGTTTGGATTTTTAGTAGATTTGTTTGTGTTAGTTTTAGTTTCTGAATTTGTTAATGAGTAATCAGTAATTGATTTTCGAAATAATTGGTAGCTAATTAGTTAGGGTAATAGCTGATAATTCTGAAAATTAGTGGTAGGTTAATTTCGTAAAATTAATTAAAACTAAGGGACAAAGGGGTAAAAGATAGTAAGGATAATTGGCAAGTAGGATTTGGGTTCAGAGGTGATTTGGGAATACAAAAATGGTTTAATTGTAATAAAACATAGGAGGTGGGGGTAATGTGGACAATATGAAGGGTAATGCAGTAAAATACCAGTTAGAAGTGGGGGTAAAAGGGTAAAAGCAATGTGATAGAACATTCTAGACAGGGGAAAAGGGGAAATTATGTATTAATAAGGGGCTTTAAATCAATTAATTAACAAATAACAGGGATTCAATTGGAGGGACTGTTTAGTAATTCTAAAATTCGAACTTCCCTCTCTTTTGTTTTATAAATAGGCCTCACTTAGCCTCCTTGAAAGAAGGTTTTTTTTGAAATCTGAAAAATTATCCCTCAAGTAATCTCTCATTCCTAGATCCAAAATATCTACTAGATTTCAGATCTGAAATTGAGAAGTTTCAGATTCAAAATTCCTTCTTCTAGGTAAAAAAATCCAGAAAAAACACTGTTCCATTGATTTTCAGTTAGCAATAGTCAAATTGTTCTGTTTTCCGCTTGATAATTAGCTGTTTTAAGCCTTTTAACAATCAGTTAGTAGTTTGTGTGGTTCAAATTTGCATTTCTGCTAGTTTTGAAAATCTCCTGGGCTGTTGATTTCATTTCTGCATCCATTTGCTGTTGCTGATTACTGTTGTTGCTATCATTGACTCATCCTTCTTCATTTCTGAAAATTCCAGGTACACATTTCGAGTCTACCTTGATGTATCATCACCTATTAGCCGTATGAAATGAAAATTGAAGCTGATTCTTTGTTAAAGTTGAAGTTGACTTTTTGTTTAAAGTTGTTACTATGTTGAATTTGAGTGATTTGTTTTGCCTTGGTAGTTGAAATATTGTAATTGTATCCAAACACCTGACTGGAATGAAATTTGCAATGTAATAATGGACTGTTTAAGATTTTAGTTATTGTGTGATAGTTTTAGCTTGGCAAATGCTTTTTGATTCAGTAATTTGTAGATTTGGACTAGTATATTTTGCATTAACTCTTTAATACATTATAAGTTCGTTTTAATTGTTCTGTGACTAGTTGTGATCACAATGTGAATCCAGGATTATTGATTTGTTCACTTTGGCATTAATAGATATTCGAGTGATTAGTGTAAATTTTAGTTTGTTTCTAATTAGGATTTGGTAATAGTCGTAGTTAAGTGTTACAAATACAAAAGGATTGATATCAATTCTTATTTTTAAAATAATCATCAGCATTCCATCTTTGTTGAAATATCAAATGAGTGTTGCTCTAATTTCTACAATTTGCAAGTAAAATCGGGTTAACAATTTGCCAATTAAAGGTGCTCAAGCCCAAGGCCTTTCATTTGAGCAATGTGGAATTTGTGAGGCATGATTGCCCAGAACAAAGTAAACCGGTAAAGTCGCCAAGTGTTGATGGTGACTCGATCCTTGGGCAATTGGCCTTGGATGTGGTTTCATTTAGGGCAGCCAGTTCTTTCGATGTTAATTGGGCTCATTGGCCTAGCCATTTGGGCCCAGTTCAAAGGTTCCTTCATTTGATTTAACTGGATTTTGAATATAATTAATTAGGATCTTTCTTTCGTAGATAGGGGAAAAACAATAAAAGAAAACATAGTACGATCAAAGTTTAACCTTTTAAAAAAAAATACAATGAGACGAGTCTCGCCAAACTAAAAATGCATAAATTGCGGGGCCCTCATTAATTACTTAATTAAAAATACTTAGAGATTCGGGACAGGCCGTTTAGCAAATTTTACGGCCTTCCCAAAAGATAACAACACGTTAGCCACTTTAGGCGCGATTTTTAATAAAAATACATTCCTAAACTCGGGTGTGCATTTCATGCAACCCAAATCCAAATCCTAAAACGTTGGATAAGAATGTATTGAGGATCCGGGTGCATTTCATGTGATGTGATCCGAAAATACGTTCTTAAACTACATTCATTTTCTTAAAAAATAAATAATTTGACAAAAGCGGTAATTAATTCTAAAAAAATGCACAAATAGGATAATATGTTTTAAAATCAAATACTTTAGCCGAATATGACAGTTGAGCGACCGTGCTAGAACTACGGAACTCGGGAGTGCCTAACACCTTCTCCCGGGTTAACAGAATTCCTTACTCGGATTTCTGATTCGAGATTGTTAAACAGAGTCAAACCCTTCCTCAATTCGGGATTAAAAACGGTGACTTGGGACACCATAAATCTCCCAAGTGGCGACTCTGATTCTTAAATAAAACGAATCCCATTTCGATTGTCCTTAAATTGGAAAAACTTCTTTATTACTATATCCCTTCCCGGAGTGTAGTAAAAGCCGATAAAAGTTCGGTAAAAAGGAGGTGTGACAACCCTAGAGACAAATAGTGTCTTCCTCATACCCCTACCCCCATTCCGGAGACCACCCAGCATCCACCATGCCCCACCCTATCTTCGCCGTCCTCCGCCCAGCGCCGCCGGCCGAAAATCGCCGGCGGCGGCGGCGTAACTCCAATCGACCCCAAATTAACACCCCTGAACCTTCTCTACCTCCTCTTTCCAAATCCACCTACGAATCGTTACCAATCTCATCGAATCTTAGATCGAAATTTCAGTCAAATTTCAAACTCATCCCAACTGGTCCAAACTCACGCCACCCATTATCCTCATCTCCTTCTTCATAAATCTATAGTCCATAACCCTCAAAAATTCTTTTATCTTCTTAAATCTTTAGTTAAAATCTGGCCAAGAACCCTAAATTTCCAAAATCGGGGTTTCTTTGATTTGGCACTACGACTGCCTTTAATCGTGTGTTTTCTTATTGATAATTAAAGGCAGTTTTGGTCCAAATAGCTCCAAATGCAATTTGATTCTAGTCCGGACCTAAATCAGTAAGTACCTCTCCTTTGTTTGATTACATCTTTTATTTCTATTTTTTATTATTGATTCTGTTCTCATAGTTTAATTGCTAGTTTAATTTTTTCATTTTTTGCTTAATTCTGTTTTGATTAATTTCTTGAAATGATTCTGATTTTTATGATTAATTTTGATTGTTTGTTGTTCTGTTTAGATTTTAGTTTGTTATGAGTTTTAATTTTAGTTTGATTTCAATTGGATTTTATTTTGGTTCTATTTTGATTTGTTCTGTTTTATCTTTTGATTCGATGTTTATAATTTTAGTGTTTCAATCAGTAAGTAATTATTGTGATTTGTTAGTTTTAATCAGCTTAGTTTAGTTTAATTAATAATTAGTAATTCTTTAGTTCAATGTTTAATTAGTTTTAGAATTTGATGATGATTAGAATTAATTTTCAGCCCTAATTAGATTTAGTTGATTCTAGGAGTTTGTTTGGTTATAGCTGTTTTAAAAATTAGTAAATATTATTAGTCTATAGTAATAAAAATAAAGAAGAAGAAAAGGGGTAAGGGTTAACAGTAATTGATCAAAAGAAGGGAGGGCACTTTTGGGATTGTAAAATGGGTTAATAGTAATTTCAGCTTAGTTTCAGGGGTATTATAGGTATTGAAAATAGTAAAATTAGTAAATAATAGAATGTAAGTGAGGGTAAAATAGACATTTCAAAGGAAAGGAACATAATAGATACAACTAGAACCTTCTAGAATGGGTTTTAGTGTATGTTTAAATAAAAAAGGTGTAGTAACTTGTTTATCAAGTCTAAAAAAAAGGGACTAATATGAACATACTAAAAATTTAATTTTCCTCCAATTTTAATACTATAAATAAGCAGTAATTCTGTTTTTTTTTTAAAAAAATTTTGGGAGCCCTAAGAAATTCCCTCTAAAGCTTTCTTCTCAATTTCAGATCTCAATTTGATTTTTAAAGTCTCAAAAATCCAAAAATACATGAAAAATCAATAGAAAACCACAAAAACAGTACTGTTCCATTCAATTTCTTAGCTTATTTCCAGTTTTAGGTAGTTGATTTTCATTTTTAGCTCAATATCTGATAGCTAAAGCTCAACCGTGTATCTGGTTTGTTTCCAAGGTTGTTTTGGGTTCAATCAGAACAGTTTTGGATCAATTTAGAGGCTGTGTTGCTAAGATGTGTTTCTAGGTTCAATTTGAAGGTTATTTGGGTGTATTCGAATCTGTTTTGGCTCGATCTATTGACTTTGTTGATTTTAAAACATTTATGAGCTCTTCCTGGACTGATAAACGTATTTCTGGGCTGAAACTAGGTCGATTGGTGTTGTTTGAACTCACATGTGTGGTTTCTATGATCTGCTGTGTGTTACTGGTGCTGATCCATCTTCTCTCTTCCATTTCATTGCTATTTCAGGTACACATCTCAGGATTGGCTCAATGTATCACTTCTTTGTTGAAAAATGAAAACGAAATTGAAGCTTCTGATGTAGATCTACTATTTGTTAATTCTACTATGTTTGAATGACTTCTTTTCCTTGAGTGATTTAGTTGGTTGTCCTTTGTATTAAAAATGGACTGTAATTAGGACTTTAAAAGAGACTTGGACTGTTTTTTGCATTTAGTTTCAATTGGATTGTGATTACACTGCATGAACTTGTTTAGATTTAGTATATTGGTTAACATAGCCACTTGGATATTGTAAGTAGTTGTACTTTTGAAATTTTGATTTCTGAAAACTAATTTTGGATTAGCTAGACTGAGATAGTTTGGGTTCAACGTCTCATTGTGCAAATATAGCTAAATTCGATGTTTGGATTGTATTAAATTGAAACTGAACTTGAATTGGCCTGATTGTTAAACTCTGGGTTTAATTTCATTTCTTCTAAACTTGCAACTTCAATGAAGTGTAATCGAATTCTTGTTATGTTTTGGCACAGTAAACAACATTAGAATAGGATTAATCAAGGTCTTATTAAGTGTTGAATTAAGTGTTAAGTGATTCAAATGAATTAAAAAATAAAAAGAATGTTAAGTGTCAAGGTGATGTCTATAGCTGATGTTGGAAATTAATTCGGGTCGTTTTTTATTGTGACCCATCCAGATTCGAACCTAGGAAGTGAACCTTAATTCGCTAACAAGCAGCCCAGGTCCCTTTATGACTGTGTACGTTTGGGCCTGGGCTAAAATTCGCAACTGGCCAGTTTTGCTTTGATATAAAGTTACCAATTAGTTTGTTGCAATCCAATGACTAATTACTCGTAGTTACATTAGGAATAGCCTTAAAATAAAATGATGAGACGATCCTCGCCAAAGAAAAAACAAAAATTGCGGTGCCCTCAATCAATAATTACTTACAAAAATACTAGAAATCGGAAGGACCGTTTAGCGAATTTCACGGTCTTTCCCAAAGTTAATAAATGCGTAGTTGCTTTAGGCGCGAACGTTAATAATATCACTTTCCTAAATACGGGTGCACATTTATGTGACCCAAATCCAAATCTCAACAAAGTCGAAATGTGTTAAAAGCTACGGGCGTACTGGTACGGCGTGGTTCGAGATACATTTTTACGACGTTGTAATTCTTGTAAAATAAATAATAAATATAATAAAAGCGAATTACTAATAAAAGGCACATAAAAAATAGAACATGTATGGAAATCAGATAAAATCAAATACAACAGTTGAGCGACCGTGCTAGAACCACGGAATCCGAGAATGCCTAACACCTTCTCCCGAGTTAACAGAATTCCTTATCCGAATTTCTAGTTCGCGGACTGTTAACAGAGTCATATTTTCCTTGGTTCGGGATTCAATCGGTGACTTGGGACACCATTAATCTCCCAAGTGGCGACTCTGAATAAATAATAATAAATCTCGTTCCGACTGTCTTTTAATTGGAAAAAATCCTTTGCACCCTTCACGGGGTGTATTAAAACTTGTAAAAAGGAGGTGTGACAGCTCTGGCGACTCCGCTGGGGATAAGGAACCCAGAATTTTGGTCCAGGGTTTAAGAATTCGAGCTCGAAATAATTGCTGTATTTATTTATATCTGATTTCCCTACATGTTCATGATTAATGTGCTAAATGTTTACTGCTTTGATATAACCCTTCTCTTCTCACCCCTGGGGATGTGCTTACTGGTTGAGACTCCCAATTCTATTAGTGTCAATACCTTAAAATTAGAAAGAGACCGGATAAGTTACTAAGCCGGATGGCCTTTTGTTTCTCGGTATGTAGCCCCCTCCTTGACTCGAGTTGTCCGCTCGGGTACACAGTCTAAAACATATAACCATGTTTTGAACTTAGAATAGGGACGTTTATTTGCATCACGTATGACTTAGGGGACTCAACATAGGGGTTGGGTCCGTCTAGGACTGGTATCCGGATATGAAATGATCATCATGCATTTTACGTGTTGCATTTATTTGTCTCGGGCCATCATGCTGACCGGTTAAAAAAAATGTTTTTTTGAAATTGAGAAAAAGAGAAAAATAGTAGTAATTTTTTAGTTTTAGAAAAACCAATGCCCAAATAGTACCGAATTGCTACCGGGTTTTTGAAAAGAAAAATAAATAATAATTGAAAAAAATAATATATTTGAAAAATAGAAAGTAATTGTTGGTCAAAAACAGTTTTAATTTTGGCTAATCGGCCCGAACTACGCAAGTTTGATTCTTACCACGTGTGAGATACATAGGCAACCCTTGATGGGTCCAACCACACCTTTTTGCAAAAAATAGCCAGAAAATGTCAAAATTTTGACTTTTGTTGTCATAAATAAATTAAGTGATGCCGTTTTGTCAAAATAGCGGAATGTTCCAAAAGGGCGCCGGAAGGCTGTTTTTGAAATGGCCACTTTTGAATCATTTCCTAACAGTTAGCGAACACATCCTTAAAATCTTCTTTTGGAAGTGCTGAAAGGCCGTATTGGCAAAGTAGTTTTTTTTTACTTGTAAAAATTAGAATTGAAAAACA
>MU786531.1:0-56617 GCA_026770625.1 Nicotiana glauca
TTTGAGTTTTGAAGTCGGGAGCCCGCCCGTATAACAGAGGCATGCATTTTTGACTTTCGAAGTCGGGAGCCCGCCCGTATAAAAGAGGCACATATTTTCAAGTTTTGAAGTCGGGAGCCCGCCTGTATAACAGAGGCATACATTTTCAAGTATTGAAGTCAGGAGCCCGCCCGTATAACAGAGGCATATATTTTCAAGTGTTGAAGTCGGGTGACTACTCGTATAACAGAGGCATATATTTTCTAGTTTTGAAGTCGGGAGCCCGCCTGTATAACAGAGGAATACATTCAAGTTCAGCAGTCAGGCACTCACATGAAGAAGGGAAAACATCTCAATTTACAATTCGAAGCAACAACAATGGATTTCACCGAGAGAACACAAGACAACAAGGCAACAAGAAATACAAGGGCAAGTTTGAAGAATCTAGATAGGATTTTTGTAATTCATATATCATATCTTAGTCTAGCTTCTTTTATTTTAGCACGGTGTAATAAGGGAGATCAGCATGCAGTAGCAGCAGCAGCAATAGTGAAATCACAACTTTATGGTAGTCCCAGCTACCAGACATTCCCGAACTACACTCACTTGATTCCTTTTTAGACAAGGATATGTAGGCAACCTCAGAAGCAGGGTGCGGTCAAAACTTTTCAAAAATGCTTCATACGGAGTATTCAAACGGGCAAAAATTGCTCGTATCCGCTCACTTATCTTTGCCCGAACACTCTTCATGTTTTCGAGCAAAGAGGGGCAGCTGTGAGCACGTGATTTTTTTCCTATATGAATTTCTCCTAGAAATTCAAACAAAATGATTTCTTTCATTATTTGAAATTTTGTGGATTTTTGTGACATTCTATCTTAATTGTTTGCATTTTATTTGTGCATTTTAATTAGTGAAAAATACAAAAATGCTTGGCATTTGCATTTAGGGTTTAATTTTATATTTTTAGGATTAATTAGTAATTAAGAAAATAACAAAATTCATTTTGCATTTTTAACTATTAATTTTTGAATTTGGCATGAGTTTTCTTTTTAATTAGGACTTAGTCAATTTTGAGGAAATAATTAGCGTAATTTTGGGGAATAAATCAGGTCTTTTGCATTTTACAAAATCTGAAAAAATATATAATAAAAAGAACAAAAAAAAATAAAAAAAGGAGAAGTCCAAAAAAGATTTTAAAAGCTGCGTGTATTTTTGGGTCATTTGCAATTAAATAGTTCCAGCCCAAATAATATACACTCCAATCCAGCCCAAACGCAAACACCACCCGACCCAGTCCCTGCGTCTCCCAAAACGATGATGTTTCCCCGGGTGTTGATAGTAGCCCTTGATTTTTTGATCCAGCGGATGGGAACTGCCTAGGTTACTATCACGCCCCAAGTTCGAGGGACATGACCGGCGCCCGACCGGGTATCCCCAGCCGAGCGGAACTGGGTGCCTCTCCTACCCCACGTATTGCCCCATGTCTTACTTACTCAATATTCTAAGAACTGACCAAACAATTAATTTAGAACACCCTTTTTGCAAAATGTACAAACATACAATTTAGTTAGTGAAATTACCAATTCGTTGCCCAACAAAGGAAACATGGATTTACATAAACTTCTAACCCACATCCACTGTCTACGGAGCCTCTAAAAGTACAATAGGATAATATAGTATTCGTCGGTAATAAGGCTCCAGCTATACCTTACACAAAATCAAAATAAAACTTCGGACACAAGCGGCCAGAGCCACGCAGGGCCCCGAGAGGAATGGGGCTCACCAAAAGCTGATGGAAGACGAAGGGGAAGCTACGATCGGTGGACTGGAGTACCTGCTGCGGATCCACCTACAATCATAACACGAATGTAGCGCCCCCAGCAAAAGGGACGTCTATACATTTGAATAGTAATGGTATGTATAACAAACCTTACCCTGAGTAACCTCAAGCCATACACAAGTAATAAACAATAGAAGGAAGCAACAATTGAGTACACACAAGGAAGACAATCAAGGCAAACAAGTTAACAAATTCTCTTTTCCCCATCATCATTTCCACATTTTCAACTTCACAACGTTCTCATATTTCATTTCAATGGTGATATCCACCCTTATTACCTCGGCCACCCTTATCACCACAACTCATACCTTATTACTTCGTGTTGCAGCGCGCAACCCAATCCCACCTAGCAATCACAATTCACAAAGCAATACCACAACAATAATAATTTACAAGGATAACCACAACAAGTTTTAAGAACAACAACCACAATTCCCAATAACAACAGCAACACAACTCACAAAAGATTTAGGTGACTATCCATACCATTTCCATCTTTTTCAACAGCCCGTTCTACCATTTAGATCACAACAATAGTTTTTCACGACTATCCACAAAGGATGTTATCACAGTTATTTCAATTTCACCAATTTTCAATTACTTTCTATCACTTATCCATAATTTTTACCACATAACACGTTCACAGTCACAACTTGGTTTAATTGCCATCTACTTGCACAATCATATCAGATGTCTTAACCAACAACGCATAAGGCACAATATTTACATGAATTCAACAATAGTTCACACAAGTAAACACAACCTGCTCACAAGAGTTTAACTTCACATTTAATTCATGGAGATATCACATACCAAGTATTCGGACACCAAACAAGGCGATTTTACAAAGGTTAAAGTTAGCCATACATACCTCAATAAATCTTTCCTTACTCTTTTACAAATTTCCAGAACTCTTAGCACTTCGATCTATTGAGTAAAAATTACAAATTCAATCAAGAATTAGAGATTAGATTGAGACTCTAGCTTGGTTCAAGCATATTGACAAACCCTAGAGGTGCAATATGATCTTAGGCCCCTTTTTGAGAGCAATTTATATCACTTTGTACCCCTCTTTAATTCACCACCTCCCACTACTCTAAGGTTTAACATGCATGCAAGGAATCCATTGTTATACCCATGAATAACCTTACTAGTGACCCCTTATATCTGAGAATAAAACAAACAAGAGTTGGGGTGATGAAGTATTACCTCTTGAGATGAAGGTTTAGGGGTCTCCACTTGATTTTCTTCAAGGATTTAGCCATATCTTATGAAGTAATTTGATGGGGAGACTTTCCGTCTCTAAGAACCCTCTTCTCCCTTTAGAAATGCTGAGAGGAATGCTTAAAATAAGCTATAACACCGGATATATCAATATGGAAGTCGGGTTAAAAATTATAAAATTTGAGCCCCGAGTCAAATATGCGATCGCATTTGCGATCGTAGAGTAAACATGTGGTCCGCATAATGGCCGCAAAATGCACCCCAGAAACTGGACATTCTGACTAGGTCTACGGTAAGAATGCGGTTTGCATTCATGTTCTGCGGTCGCAAAGTGTACCGCAGAACTGACCCTCGCAAAATTCAAAGGAAAATATGTGACGACTATGCGGTCCAAATTTCGATTATGCGACCGCATATTGTGATGACCCAAAGGGTCATCACCGTATTTCTCCTTTTCTCCGCGCTTCCGAGGCCTTGAAAACCTTGCTTGTGGTTACCTTGATTTGCATACACAGTCCGGCCACGAAGCTGGAAAGGTTTTTTTTTATGTTAAAATATGTGAATTATGTGAAAAATTTAAGAATTTTGATATTAATATTGGTATAGTTGACTTTGGTCAAAATTTTTGGTAGACGGACCCGGATCTATGATTTGACGGTTCCGAAGGGTCCGTAGAAAAATATGGGACTCGGACATGTGCCCAGAGTCGAAATCCGAGTTCCAGAACCCGAGTAAAAGAATTTTTCTGTTAAATTATTTTCTGAAAATATTAAGGAAAAATGGAAATGAAAATGAGTTAGAAAATATAGGTATCAGGCTCGTATTTTGGTTCCGACGCCCGGTACAGGTCTTAAATATATGTTAAGCGCTTTCTGTGAAGTTTAGTTGAAAACGGACGTCATTTGACGTGTTTCGGACTATGAGTTCCAAGTTTGAAAGTTTAAGAAGTTTGAAATGAAAATCATGACTTTTGAGGCTCGATTCTATGTATATGATGTTATTTTGGCAATTTGATCGCACGAGTAAGTCCGTAAGATGTTTATGAGGTTATGTGCATATTTGGTTTGGAGCCCCGAGGGATCGGGTGAGTTTTTAGTAGGTCCCGATAGGTCTTAGACTTAAAAGTATCAGATGTTGCAAGTCCAGGTGTTGCAGGCCCCCAGCGCAGCCGCGGTCATTTCCGCGCGGTCCACGCTGGAAGCTGCGCGACCGCGATGATTTCTGTGCGGTCCACGTGGCCATGTTCAGAGGGCTCCTCGGCCTTGGTTTGACCAGCGCGGCCGCGCACCAAGTTCGTGCGGTTCGCGCTGGGAGATTCAGAAAAGGCCCCAGGTACGAGCCCACCAGTGCGGTAACACCCAGCAGTATCATTCAGATCAGCAGCCTATCAGTGCACCCCCACTTCAGAGCTTTCGAGGAGGTCATTCAGGGCGGCAGGGTCAGTCCCAGTTTTCTCAGTTGCCGCATTCAACTGGGTGTTATGAGTGTGGAAATCTCAGTCACATCAGGAGGTATTGCCCGAGGATAAGAGGTGCTCGGTCGCAACAGCAGGGCCATCGTCCCATGATTCAGGCAGCAGGTGATCCACCGTCCACCCAGCCAGCTAGAGGCGAGGGTGGGGATCATAGAGGTGGAGGTAGGGACTGTAGAGGTAGAGCTCGCACCGACAGAGGTAGAGGTCAGCCAGTAGTTGATCGTCCTAGATATGTGGTTCAGGGAGGTAGGGCCCAGCCCCGGTGTTATGCTTTGCCAGCCAGGCCAGAGGTAGAGTCTTCCGATGCTATTATTACAGGTACTATTCTGGTCTGTGATAGGGATGCTTCAGTGCTATTTGACTCTGGGTCTACGTATTCGTATGTGTCATCCTATTTTGTACCCTACTTGGCTATGACTAGTGATGCCTTGGGTATTCCTGTATATGTGTCTACACCAATGGGTGATTATATAGTGGTCGACAGAGTCCATCATTCCTGTGTAGTAGTATTTGAGGGTCTTGAGACCCGTATTGATATATTGCTTCTAGACATGGTTGATTTTGATGTTATATTGGGGATGGATTAGGTTTTCCCGTATCATGCAATCTTGGATTGTCACACCAAGACCGTGACCTTGGCTTTACCGGACTTGCCCCGATTGGAGTGGAGAGGGACCCCAGGACATGCCACCCGCAGTGTTATTTCATATGTTAAGGCTCGACGCATGGTCGAGAAGGGGTGTTTAGCTTATTTGGCATATGTTCGTGATTCCTGCACAAAGGATCCTTCTATTGACTCAGTTCCTATTGTTCGGGAGTTCCCAGAGGTTTTCCTTTCAAACCTGTCGGGTATGCCACCCGACAGGGATATTGATTTTTGTATTGATCTGGATCCAGGCACGCAGCCCATTTCTATCCAGTTGTATCGTATGGCCCCGCCACAGCTGAAAGAGTTAAAGGATCAATTTGCAAGATTTTCTTGAGAAGGGTTTCATCAGGCCTAGTGTTTCTCCTTGGGGTGCGCCAGTTCTATTTTTGAAGAAAAAGGATGGGTGGATGAGAATGTGCATTGACTACCGGCAGCTGAACAAGGTGACGATAAAGAAAAAGTATCCACTGCCGAGGATTGATGATTTGTTTGACCAGTTGTAGGGTGCGAAGGTGTTTTCAAAGATAGACTTGAGGTATGGCTACCATCGGCTGGGGATTAGTGCGTCGGATGTCCCTAAGACAACTATTCGCACTCGATATGGGCATTATGAGTTTTTGGTCATGTCATTCAGATTGACCAATGCCCTAGAAGCATTTATAGAGTTGATGAACCGAGTGTTCAGGCCTTATTTAAACTTGTTCGTGATAGTCTTCATTGATGATATTCTTGTGTAGTCCCGCATTCAGGAGGAGCACGAGCAGCACCTCAGAGTGGTTCTTCAGACTCTAAAGGATAGTCAGTTGTATGCCAAGTTCTCGAAGTGCAAGTTCTGGTTAAGTTCAGTTGCATTTCTGGGTCATGTAGTATCAGTAGAAGGCATTCAAGTAGACCCAAATAAGATTGAGGCAGTCAAGAATTGGCCTCGCCTAGCTTCAGCTACTGAGATTCGGAGTTTCTTGGGATTAGCAGGATATTATCGTCGATTCGTAGAGGGGTTTTCATCTATAGCATCCCCGATGACCAGGTTGACCCAGAAGGGTGCCTAGTTCAGGTGGCCAGACGAGTGCGAGGAGAGCTTTTAAAAGCTCAAGACAGCTTTGACTACGACACCGATATTGGTTTTTCCCACAGGTTCAGGGCCTTATACAGTTTATTGTGATGCTTCCCGTATTGGGCTTGGTGCGGTGCAGTATTGATGCAGGATGGCAGGGTCATTGTTTATGATTCGAGGAAGTTGAAGATTCACGAGAAGAACTACCCAATCCATGATCTAGAGTTGGCAGCCATTGTTCATGCATTTAAGATTTGGAGCCATTACTTATATGGTGTGACGTGTGAGGTGTACACTGATCACAAGAGTCTGCAATACTTGTTCAAGCAGAAAGAGTTGAACTTGAGGCAGCGGAGATGGTTAGAGCTATTAAAGGATTATGATGTTACTATTTTGTACCACCCGGGGAGAGCCAATGTGGTGGTGGATGCATTGAGTAGGAAGTCAGTTAGCATGGCTAGTCTTGCTTATGTTCCGGTCAGCCAGAGATCGCTTGCTTTGGATATTCAGGCCTTGGACAATTGGTTTGTGATGTTGGACATTTCTGAGCCTAGCCGAGTTTTAGCTTGCACAGTTGCTCGTTCTTCATTATTGGAGCATATTCGTGATCGGCAGTTTGATGATCCTCACTTGTGTGTCCTGAGAGACACTATGCAGCGTGGAGGTGCCACGAGGGTGATTTGGATGTGGATGGTGTTTTGAGGTTGCAGGGGCTAGTATGTGTGCCCAATGTCGATGGGATTCGAGATTTGATCTTAGCAGAGGCCCATATTTCTCGGTATTCTATTCAACTGGGCGTCGCGAAGATGTATCAGGACTTGCGGCAGCATTATTAGTGGCATAGAATGAAGAAGGACATTGTTGCATATGTGGCTCGGTGTTTGAATTGTCAGCAGGTCAAGTATGAGCATCAGAGGCCTAGTGGTGTGTTTTAGAGGATTGAGCTTCCCGAGTGGAAGTGGGAGAGGATTACCATTGACTTGGTACTGGACTTCCGGTGACCCGGAAGAAGTTTGATGCTATTTGGGTCATTGTTGATAGGCTGACCAAGTCAGCGCATATCATTCCTGTTGCCACCACCTATTCATCGGAGAGATTGTCTGTGATCTACATCCGAGAGATTGTTCGCCTTCATGGGGTGCCGGCATCTATCATTTCGGACTAGGGTACGCATTTTACCTCTCACTTTTGGAGAGCAGTTCAGCAGGAGTTAGGCACCCAGGTTCAGTTGAGTACAGCATTCCATCCTCAGACAGACGGTCAATCCGAGAGGACTATTCAGATATTGGAGGATATGCTCTGAGCCTGTGTTATTGATTTTGGAGGCTTTTGGGATAAGTTTCTACCTTTAGCAGAGTTCGCCTACAAAAACAGCTACCAATCCAGCATCTAGATGGCTCCTTATGAGGCGTTGTATGGTAGGCAATGTCGGTCTCCAGTCGGATGGTTTGAGTTGGGAGAGGCTCGGTTATTGGGTACAGATTTAGTCCAAGGGGCCTTGGATAAGGTCAAGATCATTCAGGATAGGCTTCGTTCGGCTCAATCGCGGCAAAAGAGTTATGCGGATCGCAAGGTTCGAGATGTATCTTTCATGGTTGGCAAGCGAGTATTGCTCTGTGTATCGCCTATGAAGGGCGTGATGAGATTTGGGAAGAAGGGAAAGCTTAGCCCTAGGTTCNAGTTGAGGTCGAAGAGTTTACTTTCAGTGCGTGTTCAGTGGAAAGGTCAGCCTCCTGAGGTATCGACCTGGGAGTCCGAGTCTGATATGCGGAGCCGTTACCCTGATCTATTTCCTGACTCAAGTACTTCTTTCTTTTGTCCGTTCGAGGACGAACGGTTGTTTTAGAGGTGGAAAATATGACGACCCAAAGGGTCATCACCGTATTTCTCCCTTTCTCCGCGCTTTTGAGGCCTTGGAAACCTTGCTTGTGGTTACCTCGATTTGTGTGCACAGTCCGGGAGCGAAGCCAGAAAGTTTTTTTTATGTTAAAATATGTGAATTATCTGAAAATTTTGAAGAATTTTGATATTAATATTGATATAGTTGAGTTTGGTCAACATTTTTTGTAAACGAACCCGGATCTGTAATTTGACGGTTCCGGAGGGTCCATAGAAAAATATGGGACTCGGGCATGTGCCCGGAGTCGAAATCCGAGGTCCAGAAATCGAGTAAAGGAATTTTTCTGTTAAGTTATTTTCTCAAAATATTAAAGAAAAATGGAAATGAAAATGAGTTAGAAAATATAGGTATCGGGCTCGTATTTTGGTTCTGACGCCCGGTACAGGTCTTAAATATGCGTTAAGCGCTTTTTGTGAAGTTTGGTTGAAAACGGATGTCGTTTGACGTGTTTCGTACTATGAGTTCCAAGTTTGAAAGTTTAAGAAGTTTGAAATGAAAATCATGAGTTTTGAGGCTTGATTCTATGTATATGATGTTATTTTGGCGATTTGATCGCACGAGTAAGTCCGTAGGATGTTTTTGACGATGTGTGCATATTTGGTTTGGAGCCCGGAAGGATTGGGTGAGTTTTTAGTAGGTCCCGAGAGGTCTTAGACTAAAAAGTATCAGATGTTGCAGGTCCAGGTGTTGCAGGCCCCCAGCGCGACCGCGGTCATTTCCACGCGGTCCGCGTTTGAAGTTGCGCAACCGCGATGCATTTTCTGCGTGGTCCGCGTGGCCATGTTCAGAGGGGTCCTCGGCCTTGGTTTGACTAGCGCGGCCGCACACCAAGTTCGTGCGGTCTGCGCTGGAAGATTCAGAGAAGGCCCCAGGTACGAGTCCACCAGCGCGGTCGCGCACCAGAGTTATGCGGTCCGCGCTGGGTAGGTTCAGAGAGTCGTTTCCCCCCCCTTTCATTGGCGCGGCCGCGGGACATTTTTGTGCTGTCCACGCCGGGCCTTCAGTGAAGTATATAAATCCGAGATTTTCAGTCATTTTACACTTTTCAAAACCCAAACCATAATAGGCGATTTTCCAAACAATTCTTCTTCTTCAAAACGATTGGTAAGTGATTTTTAACTTTTTTTCTTTACCCCTTATCATCTTTAAACGTAATTTCAACTTCAAAACAAAGATTTTAATGGGGGAATTTGGGAACCTAGGGTAGGACCTAGGGTTTCTAAAATTGGGGGTTTTGGACCTCAATTCGTGGTCCAATTCCAAAATAAATTATATACTTGAGTTCCTGGGGGAATGGGCAATCGGGTTTTGGTTCGAACCTCGGGTTTTGACCATGTGGGCCCGGGGGCGTTTTGGGAATTTTTGAGTAAAACTTTGGGAAATTCATTTTTTTGCATTCAAGTTGATTCAATTAGCATTTGTTGATATATTCAAGTAATTTATGACTAGATTCGAGCGGTTTTGTGGTGGATTCGAGGGGTAAAGCTATACTAGAGGCTTGAGTGGATTTTTGGAGCATTTGAGGTAAATGTTTGTTCTAACTTTGGCTTGAGGGATTAGGATTAAGGTATTATTTGCTACGTGCTAAATGTGGAGTAAGGATAGGCATGGTGACGGTTATCTATGCATCGGAGTCTAGCATGACCGTGAGTCTTATATGTGTTGGATTCGAATTTAATGATACATTTGTTTTGCATGGGTTGATAAGCATAATATACTATGATTGGTTTGATTTTTGGAGCATTGGCTCGGACTAGACATTGTTACCCGAGAAATAGACGATTAAAAGTGGAACGTATAGCGATTAGTCCCTTGTCGGGACGTAAGTATTTATTGTACTATCCCTTGCCGGGATGATTAAATTGTTAATTGTATTTCCTTGCCGGGATTTTCATGTGATTGATGTTACTCCCATCGCACTTGAGTTGCGGTCGTTGTTTGGGTGAGTTCTTGGTATTGATTGTTGAGGATCGGGTTGCACGCCGCAACGGTATTGATTGTTGAGGATCGGGTTGCATGCCACAACAGAGATTTATGTTGAAGATCAGGTTGTGCGCCGCAACGGAGTATGGATTGAGTGTATTGCGTTCGTGTGTAGAAGTTTCCTATATTTTTCCTTATCAGTTGTTATTGTTCAGCTTCATTTCCTTATCGTGGATTTCTATATTTAGACTGTAGTACTCCACAGCTTGCTTCCCCCACCCCCTCTTTTAACTGTTAAAAATTAGTGTATTTCCTGTTATTGCACATATATCTGTACAGGTTATTTGTGGTAGGTCATGTCTAGCCTCGTCACTACCTCGCCGGATTAGGCCAGGCACTTACCAGCACATGGGGTTGGTTGTGCTGATTCTACAACCTGCGCTCTTTTACGCAGATACAAGATTCGGACCGCAGTAGCAGCAGTGGTGCAGGTATTAGCATTCAGGTCCGCGAGGCACCGAGGTAGCTTGCAGGCGTCCGCAGGCCTGGCGCCTTCTCTATCCTTACTTTATTCTGTTGTCCCATGTGTTTGGGACAAACAGTTATATGTATTTCTTTCAGACCCTTGTTTCAGTATTTTATAGTAGTCTCTGAGTAGTGACACCAGATACTGGGTAGAGGTGTAATTTGGAGCTTCGTATTTCAATTTTCAATTCTTTAAACATTTTTAAAGTCTTCCGCTTTATTTTAATATTTCTGTTGCTATATTGTTTTAATGAAATCGTTGATGTGTTTCTAAATGTTCGGCTTGCCCATCTCTGACAGTAGGCGCCATCACGACTCCCGATGGTGGGAAATCCGGGTTGTGACACATTTCGACCGCATAACTGACTTAGATTTTAATCAACATTCTGACTCACTCTGTGGCAGATATGCGGTCCGCATTCCTAATTTGCGGCCGCATTCTGGACCGCATTTCTTGCATTTTTCTGGAAACTTATTCTTGACTTTTTAATGCATTATTCAATCCAAAAAGGTTTGCGCCGTTATGAATTTCTAACACATGCTCCTAACTTGGCACCACGGGATCCGGGTTTTTGAGTAGGGATTTCACAGGGCCTTACAGTTACTCAATATAAATGTGTCCTAACGCTACCCTACCCCCTCAGACCACCTTACACTCTCATCTCTCTCACTTCATCAGAGACATATAACGCCACCTCTCTCCGCCCTAGACAGCCGCCGGAAATTGCCTCGCGGCGGCATCCGTTCGCCAAATCACCCCAAATTTACACCCCCACGCTCCTCTCCCCCTCCCCTTTCCATTTCCATGTCCATTTTCCCCCAAATCCCACTAGAACCCCTCGAATATTCAAAATGGTAGTCACCGCCTGCGCCGCCCACGGCGGCGCCGCCACCCAAACCCTACCAAATCCATACCTCATACCCCTCTCACTCTCCTCTGCTTGAATCCCCAAGCTATTGTTCCAAAATCCATCTAAAACTTTAAAAATTTTGGATCTAGGGTTCAAGCAAAGTCTGAACCACAACTCATGATTATCAGTGTCCAATGGTCCTGAAAATGATATTATGTGCTTATTTTGACATGGAATAAACATATAATATGATTTTTGGGGGACAGATTCAAGTTAATGCATTAGGGCCGAAAATCAGTAAGCTTCTCAATTTCTTTTTTTTTTTTTTATGTGTCTGTTTATTTGTGTTCTTTCGATGCAAATTGTTTGGCTTTCACTTCCAATTGGAGTTGGATTTTTAGATTTAGGTCGTTTCATTCTCCATATATCGTAGTCGTATGGATTAGTTCTCATTCGATTATGTGCCTGTTCAATTAATTGGTTCACATTAGTTTCTTTTAGTTTAATTTTCTGTTGTTGTTCATTCAGCTCTTGTACTGCTTTATTATTAGCTTAATCTTGTTTTTTATCCTGTTTTAATGATTTTTTATATCAGTTTTGTATTTAATCTGTGTTTTATCTCAATTTAGTATAGTCTTATTTGCTTTAGTCAATCATGTTTAAGCATTGTTTAATTTTTGTTAGTGTCTGATGTAATTAGTAATTACTCATTTGTTGCTATTAGTTAGTTTTTAGTTAATTTAGTTTTCTTGGATATAGCTGATTTAGAGTGGTCAGTTTAACTATAGTCAAAGGCAGACTGGGGTAAAAGGGGGCTGGGGTTTGGTTTGGCTATGGTAGTAATTTAGAATCCAAGTTAAGGGTAGTTTAGGTGTTTTACCTAAAGAATCTGTTAGTTTAGAAACCTCTAGAGTCTTCTAGATGGGGTTCAAAGTAGAATTTCAAAAACCTAATGCAGTAACTTGAGAAAGAAGTCAGAAACTAAGGGACGATTTGGGTAAAACTAAAAAATAAAAGAGGGACTAGGGGTAAAGTTGAAAATCTGAAAGAGCCTTAGGCTTTGCTTATAAAAAGGCATGCCTAGTGCCTTGATTCACAAGTTTTTGCATCTAAAAAATTCCCCCTACATTTCCAAAGGTTTTCACAAGCTGAAAATTTGAATTTCAAATCAAAAATTACTTTAGATCTGAGTTCTTTCAAAAAATTCAAAAAAAAAAAAAAACTGTGATATTGTCTGCTGGGCTGTGAACTTGATTTTGAGCTGTTGTTTGTCATCTGCTGCTGCTGACCCCTATTTTTTCTTTGTGATCTAATACCCAAGTACATGTCCTGAAATTCACTACCATGTATGTCTCCAGCTGAAAATGAAATGAAGTTGAAGCATAATTCTGTTGTAGTTTTCGTTTGTTTCAATGCTCTTATTGTATTTTATTGTAATAATTGGACATTGGACTGGATTTGCATTAGTTGTTTATTTTGTTTCATCATATCAATTCTCGTATAGATTGATTCCTTGTAATTAATAGATAACCTTGCTAGCTTTTACATTCCGCATCAGGATAGCTATAAGCTTGAGTACTGTTGGAAACTTAAATTCAATTGATGAATTCATAGTCCATAAAAACTCAAACTGAAGAGCTTGGATTCAATTAATGAATTCATAGTTCGTCAAAACTCTAAGGGAGTGTCTCGTGTTTTATCTGCTATTCATGAATTTCAATGTGAAGTTCGAGTGTTACACAATATATGTTCAACAGCTTTTATTTGGATAATTAGTGCTTAACAGTTTTGATCAAAGATATATGATGAAAACAATAAATTGGCTCGGTTAGTTGGTATAAAACATAGATCAGAGCTGGAAATTGCTAATCAGTCTTCTGCTCAATTGCGTGTTTGGCTGTGAATACATCATTGGGCTTGGCTCTAATAGAAGCCCATTTACATTGCCCAGTTGTGTCCAAGGCTGGATTGCACCCAGTCCATAGCTGGACGTTGGATGTACTGATTTGGGCACAAACGTGTGGCCCACAAGTCTGACTATATTTGTTTGTAGTTAAGACTTTCAAGTCATTTTGTGGCATCTGACGTTGTAGAAACCTGAAATACAATTGTGGGCTTCCCAAGCTAAGTAGAGCAATTGAACTAAAGGGCCTCGTTTTGTTGAAGTGTGGATTTGAACCCGAGGCCCGATTTTTCTTGAATACTTTCTAAGGATAATAATTGACAATGCTAATTTAATTAGGGCCTTTTCTTTTATTTTTAGAGATAATACATGATAGAAAAATCGTAGTCCTTTAGGTTGGCTTTAAAATAAATGAGGTGCGTCACGCCAAATAAAATCACAAATCGCGTGGCCCTCTTTAAATGTTCACATTAAATATTTAGACCTCGGGACGTGCCGTTTAGCGAATTTCATGGCCTCCCACAAAGTTAATAATACGCTAGTTGCTTTAGGCCCGGCATTTAATAATATTACCTTCCTAAACTCGGGTGCATATTTATGTGACCAAATCCAAATCCCAACGAAGGTTAAATGTGTCAAAAATCACGGGTACATTTATGTGACGTGGTTCGAGACGTATTTTAACGATGTTGCAATTCTCTTTAAAACAAATAATAATAAAAGCGGTTTAAAGTCAAAAAACGCATAGATTAAAACATGTATTAAAATCAGATATTTAGCCATTCGTAATAGTTTAAGTGACCGTGCTAGAACCAAGGAACCCGGGAATGCCTAACACCTTTTTCCCGGGTTAACAGAATTCCTTACTCGGACTTCTGGTTCGCGGACTGTTAAACAGAGTCATTCTTTTCCTCGATTTGGTATTCAACCGGTGACTTTGGACACCATTAATCTCCCAAGTGGCGAATCTGAACTTTTAATAATAAATCCCGTTTCGATTATTCTTTAATTGGAAAAACTCATTTACACCCTTACAAGTGTAGGTAAAAAGGAGGTGTGACAAGAAAAACCTAGGTTTTTTGATAGAAATGAGATTTAACCACGGAATTTGTTATGGAATTTAGTAAATATCATATATTCATGTTCCTAAGGTTATGGGTAACAACTTTCTTTAAAATAATTCGAATATGAGCATATGGGCTTGGGGGCGAATTTTAGGAATCTTGCATTTGCGGTTGGGAAATCACACTAATAGTTAGAATATGAATTTTTGAGCATATATTGATTAGTTTTTATGCTATTTGAATAGTTTTGGATCGTTCGGCTCCGATTTGAGGTATTTAGCGCATTCTTGAGTTGGAAGTAGGCCTTGGAACTAAGGTAAGTCTCTTTTCTAACCTTGTAAGAGAGCAATTTCCCTATAAGTGAACTAAATTAATATATGATTGTTTGTGGGGCTACGTACGCAAAAAGTGACGATAGTCTATATGTAGCTACTATTCTTGTTATGACCGAATAGTTTTAGGCTTACACTATGCTTTGTGGGTACTGCTATCTGAACATATTTTATTGATTTGCATTGAATGGAACTAAGTTGAGAATTTCAAGATTTCAATGGTTCCAAGTAAATTATTATTTTGAAAAGAATTGAGAAGAATTACGTTATATTTATATTTAACCGCGTCGCAAGTATATTTCGTGAGCGGAGTGATTATTTCCACTATTCTCATGGGAGCGGGCCATTCGCCTCGGCAGGTTAATAGATGCATCTATGGTTCGCGCCATTCAACCCTCAGAAGTGCACAATTTACATTTTGATGTTGCATCGGGTCAAACGTCCTCGGTGGAATTTATGTGTGATAATAGAACTGAAAGTCCCTTTTTATAATTGGTATAAATTTATTGCTTTAGAGATCAATTGTTTTAAATGAAGGAAGTGTTTTGGGTTCATAAATATGATGGAAGAACTGTTCACTTATTACTTGTTCTGAGTTTATTGTTAGTTATGTAATTGTATATCATGCTTATTTAGAATCACACATTATTATATTGCTGACCCAAGCGAGTGTCAAAGTCGACCCCTCGTAACGATTTCTTTGAGGTTAGACTAGATACTTACTGGATACATATTTTTATGCACTCATGTCATACTTCTGTACTTGATTGTACAGGATTTGAGGCATGTGCATCTGGTCACCATTCCAGCGCGTAGACTTGATTCCCCAGCTTGAGACTTCCCGGTGAGCTTCCTTTTTGAGCAACCCTGCAGCAACTGGAGTCTCTTTTATGTCTTTATTTTCTATCTTGAGACAGTAGGCTAGCATAGTTTTGTATATTCTACTAGATTGCCAACATATTTATGACATGGGATCTTGGCACACACACTAGTCGACTTATGATTTTGGTTTACTTACATGATTACGATTCGTGTTTATTGCTTCTATTTATTTATGTTATAATTTCAAACTCTTAAATCTTTTAACAAATAAAGAGAAGCTATCACTTACTAATTTGTTTAAAATGGGAATCCACTAGTTGATCAGTGTTGGCTTGCCTAACAACAGTGTTGGGCACCATCACGGCCTATAATAAAATTTGGGACGTGACAAGGGTAGACTGCCTACTTCACACTTCTTGGATGTGGCCATTTTCTGAACTCGGCGTGAATGCGAGATACTTTATGTATCGGGATGCCCTCTATATAAATCTTCATCTTTGTTCTTTTGAAACTTTTGAGGGAGCTAATAATTTTCTTTTCTTATTGGTTGAAATTCGGTAGCTAATTTTCTTCTTCATTAGAGTATTAATTTGAATAGACAAGTATATATTATGGCCACTAAGTTGATCAAATATATTTATCTATATCTAAATTATTTGTTCGTGTACTTAATGGTAATCATAGTAATATTCAAATGGTTAATTCATTTCATACTGATTTCTATCATTAACCTCGTCAGTTTCCAATTAATTGGTTTAGATTGATGCTATTATATAAATATTTCCCTTTGTGGATTCAGTTCCACCATCTTACAACATTAGTAAGATTTATTGCAAAGCTGAAATAGAACCTTGCACAACGTAACTCAAGTACTAAAAGATATGCAATAAACAAGTAATTTGGATCAAGAGGTTTCAAGAACATGCTCAACATGCAAGAAGTTGAATCTTGATCTTCCATAGCATCCCTACAGCATCTTTCGTGTTGATCCTTCTTGCAGGAGATTCAACACAGCAATCTAGTGCTACTTTCATGACCGATGCCACACAATCTAGCTTCTTGTTTAAGTGATTATCTTGTGGTGTTACAAAGTTGGCGTCTACAACATCCACTATGCCTTTTGTGAGTGAATAACTCACTCATCATTAGGCTTTCTCCTTGAAAATGTTTCCATCAACATGATCCCATAACTATAGACATAATATTTTGTTGACACCAATCCATCTAGTCCATACTCTACTCTCAAACAAAGTTAAAATATTAACATTTATTTCTGTGGAAAAAGGAAAGGAAATCAACATTCAAAGCATAAAAAGAGTACCTGGTGCAATGTAACCCAATCTTGCTAAGGTTTTAGTGTATAAATCACTCTCATCCTCACCGAGCAATTTTGAAATACCAAAGTTGCTAAGGTGGGCTACCATACTCTCATTGTACCGATCCGACCGGTCGTTTTGGGCACTTAAACTTCGCTCGCCAGTTTTTGGGCATGACTAGCCCCATATGATGTATTATGACTTATATAAATCTTCGGTTTTGGTTTTCAGGTTAATCGGAATAGATATGGAAGAATGATCCTCAGCTTGAAGCTTTAAATATGAAAAGTTTGATCTAGTGTTGAATTTTTAGAATTCAATCTCGGATTTGGATTTTTATGATTTGATTAGCTCCGTTGGGTGATTTTGGACTTAGGAGCGTATTCGGAATGTATTTTGGAGGTCTATGGTAAATTTAGGCTTGAATTGACGAAATTGGGAATTTGGCATTTTTCGGTCGGTAGAGGAAATCTTGATATCAGGGTCAGAATGGAATTTCAAAAATCGGAGTAGGTCCATTGTGTCATTTGTGATGTGTGTGCAAATTATTAGGTCATTCGGATGAGTTTTGATAGGTTTTGGCATCGTTTGCGGAATTCGGAAGTTTGGGAATCCTTAGGCTTGAATTCGAGGGTGATTTGATGAATTGATGTTGTTTTGAGTGTTCTGAAGGTTCAACTATGTTCGTGTATTGATATATGACTTGTTTGTATATTTTTGGTTAAGGTCCCGGGGGCCTCGGGATGATTTCGGATGGCTTTCGAAAAGTTTGAACTTGAGAAAATGCAGGTGGTGTTGCTGCTTCGGTCATAAACGCACCTGTGGATTGGGGACCGCAGATGCGTGGCTACAGGTGCGCTAGGAGGACTGCATGCGGAAAATGGAAGGCTAGGGATGGACCGCAGGTGCGCTGGACTGGTCGCATCTACGAGATCGCAAATGCAGGATCTTGACCATTGAAGCGATTTTTGACGACGAAGCGAAAACTACACCTGCGATTGTTTTTCCACAGGTGCAGCGTCGTAGAAGCGACTTATGGACCGCAAATACGGATGTTCTGGGCAATAGGTATATAAGGTGGACTTTGCGATTTTCAGCCATTATTCCACTATTTTTGTGCGATTTTGGAGTTCCAAACTGTGATTTCAAGAGGGAATCAAGTGTATTCAGAGAGGTAAGCTACTTGGGCTTTGTATCTTGTGCTTAAGATGATTATTCCATTGTTTAATCATGAATTTATGGGTAAACTATAGAAGAAATTGGGAATTTGGGCTTGGAATTGGAGAGTTTAAATTGGTGATTTAAGGGACCATTTGAGGTTCGATTTTGATGATTTTTGTATGTATAGACTTGGGAAATAGAGGAGTTTCTAGTTTTGCGAATTTTGTTGGATTTCGAGACGCGATCCCGTGGGTCGGGTTTTGTAACGACACGGCCAGTCATTTTTAGAATTTACGTCTCGATCCCCTATTAACTGCTTTCTACAAGTTTATTTCTCCTAATTTTATTTACCGAGACGTTTGGTTTTGAGTTTCGGAGAGTTTTGGGACACTTATTCCCTAAATGAGAGCTTTAGTGTTGGAAAGTTGACCATAGTTGGAATAGTGCGAAGACAGCCTCGGAATGGAAATTTGATGGTTCCGTTAGCTCCGTTAGGTGATTTTGGGCTTAGGGGGCGTGATCGGAATATATTTTGGAGGTCCGTAGCTAATTTAGGCTTGAAATGCCGAAAGTCGAATTTTCGAAGTTTCGGGTCCGATAGGGAGATTTTGATTCGAGGGTCGGAAGGGAATTCCAGAAGTTGGAGTAGATCCGTAGTGTTTAATGTGACGTGTTTGCAAAATTTCAGGTAATTCAGACAAGGTTTGATAGACTTTTTGATCGAAAGTGTGTTTTTAGAGTTTTTGGAATTCTTAAGCTTGAATCTGATTAAAAAAAAATAGGTGTTTCGATGTTGTTTTGAGCTTTCTGGAGGTTGGAACAGGTTTAAATGATGTCTTAGGATTGGTTGGTAGGTTTGGTTGAGGTCTTGGGGGCCTCGGGTGTGTTTTGGATGCTCAACGGGCCATTTTGGGACTTGGAAAGGCATCAGATTTTGTTGGTATGTGTTGCAGACATTCCTTCATCGTGGTCGGGTAAGGAGTATCGTGATCGGGAAGGCTTGGGCGAGGCTGGGGGAATTTTATTCTTCGCATTCGCGTGAGGAGGAATACGAACGCGTAGCTTTGAGGCAATATTGAATCGCGAACGCGTGGTCTAGGCCGCGTTCGCATATAAGAAATAAGGCGGCCGAGGTGGTTAACTGTTTCTCTACGCGGTCGCGTGGGGTCAATTACGATCGCATAGGTTTAGGTTGTTAGAGCATCTCTTTTGTGTGCGGGGTTCCATGTTCGCATAGAGTAACCTGAGGCGCGTGTTGTTTTATTCTTCGCGATCGAGACTAGCCTTACATGATCGCAATTAAGGGAAGACCTGGGCAGAATTTAAATATACTATTCTTCTAATTTGATGATCTCAAGCACTAAGTAATAATAATGTAAATGCATATATTTGTAATAAACATCAAAATAAAACATATTTCTTATTACTACACATAATAATAAAGTAATATTTCAAGATGTTCACTACGAATGAACTCCACAAACCAAATGTATTCAAACATCACAATAGCTCAAATAGTCTTCAGCTTTCACTTTTATAGATTAAATTGACTCGTGGCCACCATTTAAATTGCATCACTCGCATATTCCTACACATCCAGAATAAAATTATAAATTAAAAATTAAAAAGAAACCAATATATTGTATTTATTCATATAGTATCATGAATAATGGAATATCATAGATTAAAAGTACATATATCAAAGGCTTCCATTCGTTCTGTTACAATTGAACAAACAATGCATAACTTTCATCTTTAGTCTTACACTTTGTTTATAATGGAAATGACTGAAAGGAAGGCTCTTAACGCAATTGTCTTCTCACTTTTTTATCTTTCAACCTCCAAATCAACCACTAACAGTGGCATGTCAAGGAACTGGTCTTGATCCTAATAGTTTAGCTCTACTAAGGCCGATAATACAACCACAAAAATATAATCCACTTAGTGCAAACTTACATGCTTTTATATTCTATTTGAATTTAGTTGCAACTGGAACATTATAGTCGGGCTAACTAGACAATGTCGATGCAGTTATACGTATCCTACAACTTAGTTAAAGAGCACAATATATTTTTGTTTAACCCTACTAGACTGCTCATGCCAAATAAACTCAGCCATGAGCATGAAGCAGAAATAATGACTATACTTTACTGAGGATCAGCACACATATGAATAATGTGATAAATAATGCTAATTTCCCCTCGCAAAGAAACTCCAATTATTTATAAATATAAAATTGTTAGAAATAAGACATAAAACCACTGAAATATGAACTGGACAGAGGCATATGCGGATGGAGAATCCGAAACACCAAGGAGACATACTTATACATTCAAGACATGTACAAACCAACAAACAAGTATGGCTAGACGATAACGAAATTACATGCAATTGACTTACTATTGCAACTTCGGTGTCTTCATGAACTTGTTTCCCTTCCTTTGTACGAATTGCAACAAATATTTCAGTTGATGGTTCCTCTTGGTTCTCTTTGGTTGCACACTGCATATTATTATTATATCAAAAGAAGTAAAACAACAAACATCAATGTATTCTGACAAAGTATTTAAGAAATGGAAGTTTTAAATTTTCTGTGAAGTGTCTAATTAGTATTAAAAGTGATACAATATTTAGAAATGGACACATATTGTTCAGGAATGTAGATATGTTGTGTACTAATGCACAAAAAATGCAGAACTCTTTCTACATTTGTAGAAAATTGTCTAAAAATGAAGAACACTGCAAAAATGCAGAAAACTATTGCGTTTGATTTTGATTAACTCGAAGAAAAAGATTAAAAACCATAAATTTTAGCTTTAGAAGAGTAAAGACTAGAAACTTCATGAGCTGGAAAAGAAGTTGGTTCGATTACCTACTTGATCTAATTTTGTGCAGATTCATGAACTGACAGAAGAATCTGCAAAACCCTTTTTGTTCTAATATTGCTCCTGGCTGAAAATAGCGGGAAACACTCCTTTCAAGATATCCAAACTCAATTCTGCAGCAATCAGATCCTCATATGTGCACATTCAATAACAACAATTATAAATTAAAATAGTAAGTCAACGAAGCCAAGACAAATTTACTGTTTAGTTGAACTCAGGGAGGACGATATTAAGATAGTTAGTACATAATAAAGACAAAATCAATAGCAACAATCTGCAAATGTCATATATAAATAGACATTAATTGAGACTCATTCTCAAACAATTGATATAGTGCAAAATATTATTACCTTTACCACAGACGACGATGATAGTTTGAATTTTCTGGTGGATTACACTCAACCATCAACTAATGCCTACAATAACTTCAACTTCAACATAAGAGTTAGAGTCATGGATGAAATCACTATTTTCAAGTAATAATTACAACATTCATATATTGCACAATTTCAGGTTGTTGCGTGGAATATCCTCATATAGCAACATCAATAATGGTTACTGGTACATTGCACAACTACAGACAAAAGAGAAAATACTTGATAAACAATATACTTGATCATCAAAATGTGGATAAGCAGTCAAACTTCAAACTAGGAGACAAGTTACAAAAGCTAAATCATCCTAATCAACTTTCTCTGTAAATACAATTATTACTCAAAGACAAGCTTGTGACTTTTACAACTGAAGAATTTGTCCGCCAAAATGGACCTGAGTATTATATCTTCCAACTATTTTCAACTTTTCTTTCTCTTTTTTCTATTCTTTTCTTTCTCTTCACCAAACATGATATGTAATAGGATCATCTTCACAATAAAAAGGCAAAATAAACATTACACAAAGCTGAATTATGTAGCTCTCCTGTGCTCCGTCATCCTATAATCTTATTTCTCTGTCATGAAAATATTTTGGAAGTTCAATAACGTTTCAGAATATTGACAGACAATAGAGATTTACAGTTTGGAAAAATATCGAGCTCATACAACTAAAATTAGCCCCAATCATGCTTCATCTCCCAATTATCTAGCTTCTTCAATTCATCAAATACTCGCAAATCTGATAAACCAAAGTGCACATTTCCAATATTAAAATTAAAGAATCTTCAAATCAGTAGCCAAAACCTAAGATCCAACGTATGCACTAAGAGCAAGAATCAACATCAGACCAATTAAATCACTAACATAGCCCGGACTATTTGTTAGGGAAAGCTTAGAACTCCGGATCTTCAAAAGTAACCGAGAAGTATTTCAATATATCTTTGAGATTGTTCGAATCCTAGAAACTCAATATTTAGAGCTTTTAAAAACAAAGATATTTCAAATTTCAGCCAAAAACATTATTCTGGCGTGTTCAAGCAATATCAAGATTCTTAAACAACAAGCATACCAATTCCATAAATGAAGAAATTCTGGCGTGTCACTGCCCGTATTGGTTTAGTTTAAAAATAAAATAGATTATATTTGTGTTTAACGCTTGAAAAACGCCATATCCCAATTGGACTAACATATAAGACTCTCAATCCATAAAAAATAATGCATTAATGCTTCTTCTTACCAAAAAATAATGGGAAACTTATAGTTAGGTCTTGAAATATACCTTTGACCTGTTCATAGAAGCCAATAGAACAAATATTTGAATAAGTGAGTTGATCGTTTTTAGCGAAAAGATGGTGGTGGAAGGAGCAGAAGCATCAGGAGCCGATGGATGGAGATTCATAGCGGAGGAAGAGCAATAGGGAATGACTATTCAAAATTAATTTAGGGTACACTCCTTGCCCCTTTCAAAGTTGGGCGAATAGTAATGGGGGAAAATTTTAATAATGGGGGGAAATGTTTTATGGGGAAACTTTAATGGTGTGATTTTCTAGTGAAAATTTTATTGGGAAACTTTAGAGTACACTTCAAAAGTGTTTCTTTTAGGATTATAAAATGGCAACGCTTTGTAAGTGTTGTATTATAGGTGGATAATACTTAAAATGTTGGCAATGTTATGAAATATAACTCAAAATAATAATATGAAACAAGGAAATAAAAGCAATTTTGTAAAACATGAACAAGAAATAGAGATAGAGAGAAGGAAGAGATTTTCTTCTTCAATTGTGTGTATTTTCCTATCTATTACAAGGCCTTTATATACGCATAAAAAGTGAAGAAAATATGTCATGGAATATGTCATTGAACATACAAATTATGTCATTCAATATGTCATTAACCATTTGAGATGAAGATCATGGAAGAAGAGTAGACATCCACCATAAATTTATATTTATCATAACACTCCCCCTTGGATGTCTATAGAAATGTGCCTCGTTAAAACCTTACTAGGAAAAAACCCTATGGGAAAAAAAAATTCCAGTGAAGGAAAAAGAGTACACATGTTTAGAAATACGTCTTTTGGTTGCCTCGTTAAAAACCTTGCAAGGAAAACCCAGTGGGACAAACCCTTGTAAGGGAAAAAGAGTACAACGCATATTAACTCCCCCTGATGAGAGCATCAATTCACATCCTTAAGTCTTCGCATCCCGATCTTGTATACTAGTTTCTTGAAGGTTGACGTCGATAGAGATTTGGTGAACAAATCAGCCACATTATCACTTGAGCGAATCTATTGCACATTGATATCACCGTTCTTTTGAAGATCATGTGTGAAAAATAACTTTGGTGAAATGTGTTTGTCATATCTCCTTTTATAAATCCTCCCTTCAATTGAGCTATGCATGATGCATTGTCTTCATACAAAATCGTGGGTAGTTAGTCACATTTCAAACCACATTTGACTCGAATATGATGTATTATAGACCTCAACCACATGCACTCTCGACTTGCTTCATGAATAGCAATTATTTCAGCATGATTAGATGAAGTAGCCACAATTTATTGCTTAGTCGATCGCCAAGATATGGCAGTGCCTCCGCATGTAAACACATAGCATGTTTGTGATCAAGCCTTGTGTGTGTCATATAAATACCCCGCATCAGCATAACCAACAAGATCGGGATTGCAATCATTGCCATAAAATAAGCTCACATTGGTAGTCTTATTTAGATAACACAATATGTGTTTGATTTCACTCCAATGTCTCCTTGTAGGAGTAGAGCTATATCTTGCTAAGACATTAACCGAAAATGTTATGTCACGCCTTGTAGTGTTAGCAAGATACATTAGTGCATAAATCGCACTAAGATATGGTACTTCAAGACCAAGAAGTTCTTCATTATTTTCATGAGGTTGTAAGGGATCTTTATTTATATAGAGTGATCTCACATCTATCAGGGTAATAAATGGATTTGCTTTATCCATATAAAGTCACTTTAAAATCTTTTCAGTGTATGTTGATTGATGGATAAAAATTTCATCTTTCATATACTAAATCTGTAGACCAAGACAAAATTTTGTCTTTCCAATATCTTTCATTTCAAATTCTTTATTTTAAATAGTCTACTTCTTTAGGAAGCTACCCAGTAGTTCCAATGATATTTAAATCATCAACATACACATCGATTATAACAAATTTAGATCCAAATCCTTTTGTAAAGGCACAAGGACAAATTGAGTCATTCTTGTACCCTTCTTTCAACAGGTACTTACTAAGGCGATTATACCACACGCGCCCTGGTTGTTTCAATCCGTATAAGAATTTTTGAAGCTTTATTTAATAAATTTCTTGGAAATATTAATATGCTTCAGAATAATTTAAATCCTTCAATGATTTCCATTATACGCATATCAAGTTTTCATGTATTGCCAGATTAAAACCTGAAATGATTATATCCACCATAAGAGAACATGTCTCCATATAATCAATGTGAGGATATTTACTAATTTTCTTGTGTCACAAGTCGTCTTTATGTCTATCGACTTGAACCTTTTGCACACGAACATATTTATACCTCCATTGGTGTTATACTTTCAGGTATTGGGACTATCCGCTCAACTTCATATTTTTCAAGTGAAGTTAATTTTTATCGCGTATTTTTTATTTGGCCAATCATTTATCTGTCCAAATTTCATGACAGATTTGAGCTCCATATCCTCGTCAATATTAATAATATTTAGCGCTACATTATGTTAACAATATCGTCGACGATCATTTTATGCCGGTTCCATTATTATCCAATAAAGACATAACTTATTTAGATCTTTTTATCTCATTATTATCTGGTACCTGAGCCTCTCACATGAGGTCTTACGAAGTGTTATGTCGTGGTGCTCTTCTAGAGCACTTGCCTTGTTATTATGACCATCTTGAACATTTGCCCATCTCCTTCTTCAAGGAGTTTTATCTTTGGAACCGATTGATCTGTTACACTTCATGCGTGCCATAGACTATGTCCCTCATGGACTTTATTCTATTCAGAGCATTAGCAGTTGAAATATGACATTTAGCTTTGGGTCAGCAAATGCTTCTGGCAATAATTTATATATTAATTATCACTTGAACTTCAAGTTCATATTTTCTTCTACGAGGATCTATATGTATTCATAATAATTCATTTCACGTATCACTTTCTCAACTGTCCATTTTCTCTCCCTAATGTTGGGATTACCAACGCATTTCCCAACCTTCTTTGGGAACTCATCTCTCTGCATTGTGGTGGCATAATTAAATTATATAGCACATCCATATTTCTATATAGAAATTATTTGGTTCCTGGCCCTGAACCGATTGTGATAGGGAGAAATTGTTTTTTATAACTTGGCTCGATGCATACAAGTGCTGCAGTATATTAAATAATACATCTCATACTAAATTTCGTTTTTGGGAGTTTTGTTCTCATAACCAATGATTTAGCTATAATTGGAGGCATACAATTTATGCTAAACCAACTCGGATTTAAACCAGTATTATCAACATAAATCATCATAATTTATATTCTGGAACTGTGCTCTAATAATTTGAGCAAGCAATCTTGCAAAAGCCAAACTGCAAGTTGATAACAAATGCACATGTGACCATAGAATAGATGCATCTATTAAAATTATTTAATAATAAAAGGTCCACATGGCAGGTGACTGGGCCCATATATTTATCACCTTTTATTCGTTCCAGAAATCAAGGGATTCAATCATAACCTTAACTGGTATATCATGAGAATAAGCAGCACAAGAGAATTCTTGAAGAATCTTTTATTCTTCGATATATGCCAATGTAATTCTCAATTAACTTTTCGCATCATAATTAAACCGGGATAGTCAACCGGTCATGCCAACTAATATGTATTTTAATAAACCTCTAGTTTACTTGTGGCATATGATTCCAGCATCATGCTTAAATTTGTGTAGTACAAATAGAAAGAAGATCGGGTAACCTTTCGTATTTATCCGGTATAACTATAGAAATATGAAGATATTCAATCTTCTTTTCATCTATAGTCTCAATACGCCAACCACTTTGATTTATACATTTGAAACTCAAAAAGTTTCTTTTGTGACTTACTACCACCAATTTCATGAATAATTTTATTTATTCGAGTAGTAACAAATTCGCTCTTTCGGAGCTCTCAATAATTTTGTACTACAAGATCTTTTGTCACGCCATCCATATGGTGAATGTCTCCTTCACAGAGAAAATTATATCATAATAATTGTCATGGTCAAAATCATCATAAGCAAAATTATTTCTTGCTTTAATTTTGCCTTTAATAACCTTTTATAAAACATGACAAAATACATTTTGGTGTATCACCTGTACGCGACCAATGACATATTCATGTGACCACACAATAATATTTATTCTCTTTATTTCACTCAAACATCCCTTAGAGGTGAGTTGTGTGATATTCATCTAATCATGAATTGCATGTCTTTATTGCTTTATCACATATTGTCACATTCACCGTCATGAATTAGTCTGCATTCCTAATGTTTATCACAAGTCACATTCTCTTCCAAGAATGGAGTATAATCATAGCGATGTGCTTTATTATTTTTTTATACCAATTTGACGGTAAACATTACCCTCACCTTTTTGAGGATATATTTTGAGAACCATTATTGTTCTCCCTTTTTATAATTACCATAATAATGACTATTATTATTTTTCATTTGTCATAACAATGTTCATTCGTCAACCACTTATATCTATTTAGACTTATTATGCCAGCTATTATATTCACTTCAGGGAAGGAGCATATCCACTGGGACGAGATCTTTATCTAAAGCACATTATTTTGTCATAGTCATCATATATCATTAGTATGGTGTATTGAGACTCAAATCAAACTCTTACTCATATAAAGGCATATTAGGTCTAGTACGTTTGGACTAAAATCCAATGTCTTATATCATCGTTATACATCATGACACCCGGTGTCTTAAAACTTCTTTCAAATTATTGCAACTTCAAAAGTAAATTTGGGGTATATAATATAGAGAATATATCTCTACATGTCTTCCTTTGTAATCGTTGGTAGCTTATGAAAATATTACCAGTTTATCACATTTAATGGTTATTAGCATTAATAAATTTTATTTGATTTGTATAAATTTTAACAAACACGACAAACACAAATTATAGTGGAATACCTATTATACAAGATGTTCTTAATAATTAAAAGAATCAGCAATTCACAATTATATCTCATGCATTATTAGTTCCATCCTGCTAATGTTAAATTGTGGAAGATACTGATGTTAGAAAATAAAATTTTGTATACATTGGAACTAGTACAATTTGTTTTGTTAAATTCATATACATAATTTATTATTTCTTAATATACAAGTTAGTACAAACGTAAAATTCCCTTAACATGGGAAATGAAGAGGCCGCTTCAGAATATCATGATTCACCAATCACTATTAATCAAAACAAGCAAATATGTAAGATTGGATTGTAAAACGAGTAAAGAAATTAGTTAGCTGCTTATTGTCTTTTCTAAATTCCAAATATGGTAATAGTACTTTTGGAAAATCTTCACTTGATATAGATTACTAAAACAATACTACAATTATGAATTTGTGAACTAGTGGAGTCTAAACTTGAAAACATTACTCAAGGTTTGCTATGTGCAAACGGGTAAATCTCGTTAGTAATTTAATATATTGTCAATATGTACACTTACACCTTCACTGAAAAATTATGATTTTGAACCACAAGACAATTTTACGCTTCTATAAATATATTTCAATACATAGGTATGGAGACTACATACCTTCAATTTTCTGGAGAAGAAAATTACACTCCACTTACAAGTGATGATGAGATTGATAAGAGTCTAGCGCGGAATCTTAAAAATATTCATTCCAAGTATGATATTGAATTTATAATGGCTTTCTATGGTTAAGTTATCACTTTACAGATCCGTCCATACTCACAGATTCCGTAACAAATTAAATCTCTAGACCAACTTTGCTTCAACACACTAATAGAAAAACAATCGTGCTGATAACGTGTTATGAAATATAACTCAAAATAACAATATGAAACAAGAAAATAAAAGCAATTTTGTAAAACATGAACAAGAAATAGAGATAGAGAGAAGGAAGAGATTTTCTTCTTCAATTGTGTGTATTTTCCTATCTATTACAAGGCCTTTATATAGGCATAAAAAGGGAAGAAAATATGGCATGGAATATGTCATTGAACATACAAATTATGTCATTCAATATGTCATTAACCATTTGAGATGAAGATCATGGAAGAAGAGTAGACATCCACCATAAATTTATATTTATCATAACAGGCAACACTTAAAATGCGAAGCCTTTTTATTGTAAAAGCACACTTTTAAAGTGTTGCCCAAACTTTGTCGCCAAAAGTTATACTCAAAGGCCACCCTTGAAAAGCGTCCTCTTAGATATTTTTTGCAATACTTTCTAAGCGTTGTCTAAAGTTGTTGTGGCCTTAGACTACATTTGTTGTAGTGAATACTTACAAACTAAATATTGTATGTGTCACGATCCGGAATTTCCATCATTGGAAACATGATGGTGCCTAACATTTCACTTGCTAAGCAAGCCAACGTTACAATAGTCTTATGCCATTTTTAGAAAATTTAAATTAACTGATACCAATTAAACTGAAATAAAGTGCGAAAAGTCATAACAAGCAAAATATCTAAGTACAACCCCGAAACACAAGTGTACGAGGTACTAGAATAATACAGATAAAGGTCTGAATGAAAATAAAATTGTCTGAAAGAAAATACATTGCTAGGATAAGGTAGAAGGGAACTTCAGGACTGCGAACGCCGAGCAACATTACCTCAATTCTCCGCCCGACAATCAACCAGAGCAATCTATTGACCGTTGCGGAGACTGACTCCAAAATCTGTACAAGAAATGCAGGGTGTAGTATGAGTACAACCGACCCCATGTACTCTGTAGGTGTTGAGCCTAACCTTAACGAAGTAGTGACGAGGCTAAGGTGGGTCACTTACAATAACCTGCACGCAGTATAAAAATAATGACAAAAGGGAAATACGGAAAAGTAAGGCGGTTAACTATGAAAATAACTAAATCCTCGAAAATCAGTAAAGGCCAGATATAGGAATCCTCAAAGTCTCGTACGAAATAATTGAAGCCAACATAATATAGCATGGGACAAAAAACACGTAAACCATTGCGGCACTCAACCCGATCCCTCGTACAATCATGATCTTCCCTTATTCCACCATGTAAATATCAATAATAATAAGTAAATATATATTGTGGAATAGAACCCGACGCTACCATATAATCAGAGTAAATTTCTTAATCCTCCCTTATTTTGCCATATCAATCCTATCTTATTTCACCTGCTACGGCGCGCAAATCGATCCTACCGTATCAATATCAATTCTCCCTTATTCCACCTCCTGCGACATGCAACCCGATCTATAAATAAAATAAATAAGTGCAATCAATTTAAAAACTTGAACCACAAGAATCTCTATGATTAACGAATATGAAAGCAAAACTATAAAAGAATATCGTACCAAATCAAGAAAGTCTACAATTAATACTGAGCAACGAGACAAGTCAAATATATGACAGTTAAAGGGTACAAGTAGGACAATTAAGGCAAGTAGCAATTATTCATGGGAGCATGGAAGAAATTAACATTTTTAATGCAAGAATAACAAATGAAAATTAGCAAGTTAAGGCATAGGGGGAGCAATTAAAAGCATCTGACAATTAATTAATGGAATGTCACGACCCAAACCCACCTAGTCATGATGGCGCCTCTCTTGAAGACGAAACCAGTCAACGAAATATTAACTCCTCAAATATCTAACAGTTATTAATCATAAATAAGCTTAAAGCAAGAATATCGTAACCAGTAACACAGAAATAACCACAATAACAAGAAAGCTAACCCAAATCCAACCCGCAATCGGGGTGTCATAAGTCATGAGCTACTATAGAGTTTAATAAATACTACAAGGCTGTATCTAAGAACATAGTCCGAAGATAAATGAAGTACATATAATAAAGAAGAAATGAGGCTGTGGACGCTAATAACTACCTCGTCTCTCCGGGTTCGCCTGGTCTGGATGGAAATCAGTGCTCAGGAACGAACTCTTCTATACCTGTACCTGCACACACGGTGCAGGGAGTAATGTGAGTACTCCGACCTAGTGAGCAATAAAAATGAATAACGACTGCAAATATAAAATCCCACACAGTAAAATCAAGTAAACAGTAGGAACCAGTGAAAACATAGCAAGAAAATTCTATTTGAAAACAATAAATAAGACAAGAATGCTCAAGTATGGTCAGACATTGTTACCTGACCGGTCAGTCATGTTACCTGACCCAACGAGTGTTTCAGTGCCATTATTAGTCATTGTTACCTAATTGGTCAGTCATTGTTACCTGACCAAAACACATATGACAGTGTCATTGTTACCACTGTCCAATTCTAGATGGGTACCCGCGCTCGCTGTGCGTGTGCAGACTCCAGAGGGGCTCCAACAGCCCAAGCACTATCAACAAGGCCTGAAAGCCTGAACATTATCAATACGAGGCCTGAAAGCCTCCTCACCTCACTCATCATGCCCTCACATAAGGCCCTTGGCCTCAATCTATCCAGAAAGTAGTCAACCGCCCCTCGGGCAACAGTAAAGCAATAATACTCAGCTCAAGCAACAATACAAATTTTAGTTTAAAACTCCAAATTTAAGTAAATATGGCTGAGTTCAAGAAACAGTTTAAATCACATGGACTGATTTCAAATAATGTTTCAAAGAGTGAGGCAAAAACAGTAATGATAGTTCATAAAGAGTTTAAACAATCGACAATAAGCCCCAAATATGGCAATAAGCCCAAATCATAGGGAGAACAACAAGTCATTGCTAATACGTGGAAAAATATCATCTGGACTGGACCAAGTTACAGTCCCCAATAGTAAATAAACCCGCTCTCGACATGGAACGCGTGTCTCATCTCAACATAGCACCAAGTTGTGCAAATCCGGGGTTTCAAACCCTCAGGACGTCATTCAAAATTATTACTCGCCTCTAGCCGGTCGATAGTCTAGCTCGCTAAACCTTTACCCCTAGAATCGACCTCCTCGTTCGTAGGATCTAACCAAAAAAATAAGGAATACGTCATAATAGGCTAATGAATCATAACCCAATCGAAAATACTCGAAAAATAACAAAAATCACAAAGTTGGCAAAACCCAAGCCCCGGTCCCACTTCTCAAAAAATTACGAAATTCACATCACCGTATTTCTCGTCTCGCCACGAGTCTATACATATCAAATTCATCAAAATCGGAGTTCAAATGCCCCTTCAAATTCCAAATTTACATTCCAAAAACCAAGCCCTAGTTCTTCCAATTTTTACCCAAATTTCTAAGAATTAAAGGTCGATTCTTCAATAAAATGGTATTTCTAAGTCACGAGACTTACCTCCAATCAATTCCCATAAAAATCCCCTTCAAACTCTACCCAAAAGCTCTCAAGGTGGTTCAAAAATGGTGGAAAATGGCTTACCTTCGCGGAACAAAATGATTTAGAAAGCCCTACTGGCCAGCAGTTATTTGCTCTATGCAAACGCGGTCTACCCTCCGTGTTCGTGATGAAGAAACTTACGTTGACCAGAAATTGCTCTACGCGAATGCGGTACCCAACCCAAGTTCGCGATGCTCCAGGAATTATAACTACATGAACGCGATGCACCAGGAGATCCTCTTACGCGAACGCGACTACCCTATCGCGAACGCGATGAACGAACTAGGCTGGGCCCCCAGGCCCTTCTACGCGAACGTGAGGACGACCACGCAAACGTGATGAACTGGAAACCCCTCTCTTCGCAAACGCAAACCTATTCCTGCGAACGCGATGACCAATTTTGGACTACAACAGCTGCTGCATTTCTGCAACACTCCAAGTCCAAAAATGATCCGTTTGATCACCCGAAATCACCCTGAGGCCCCCGGGACCTCAACCAAAAACACCAACATACCCCAAAACATCATACGAACTTGTTCCAATCATCAAAACATGTCAAACAACACAAAAATCTTCAATTCACCACGGATTCAAGCCTAAGTTTCTTCAAAACTTCCAAAAAACACATTCGATCAAAAACCCAACCAAACAACGTCCGAATGACCTAAAACTTTGCACACATATCCAAAATCACTTAACGAAGCTACTGTAACTCTCAAAATCCCATTCCGACCCCCGGATCACAATCTCACCTATCAACCGGAATTTGCCAAAATACTAACTTCGCCAATTCAAGCCTAATTCTACACGGACCTCCAAATTCAATTCCGATCGTGATCCTAAGTCACCAATCATCCCTCAAAGCTAACCGAATAACCAAAATTCACATCTGAACCCTCTATATAAATAGTCAACTTCTGGTTGACTTTTCCAAAACAAGCTTCCATTAAAGAGACTAAGTGTCTCATTTCCATCAAAACCAATCCAATTCTACCCGATCACCTCAAATACAGATATTGAAACATAGAGAAACATAATTTGGAGGAAACGGGGTGATAACGCACGTGATGACGGGCCGGGTCGTCACATCCTCCCTAACTAAAATAAACGCTCGTCCTCGAGTGGGTCAAGAAACATACCTGAAGTCTCAAGCAAGTGAGGATATCTGCTCTGCATCTCCCGCTCGGTCTCCCAAGTAGCTTCCTCCACGGGCCGACCCCTCCACTGCACCTTCACTGAAGCTATATCCTTTAATCTCAACTTTCAAACCTGACGCCCCGAAATAGCCACTGGCTCCACATCATATGTCAAATCATCATCCAACTGAATCGTGCTGAAGTCCAAAACATGGGACGGGTCCCCAACATATTTCCGGAGCATGGATACATGGAATACCGGATGAACCCCCGACAAGTTGGGTGGCAAAGCAAGCATATATGCCACCTCCCCAGTCCTCCTAAGAATCTCAAAAGGCCCTATGAACCACAAACTCAACTTTCCTTTCTTCCCAAATCTCATAACGCCCTTCATGGGCGAAACCTTTAACAAGACCTTCTCGCCCACCATATAAGATACATCTCGAACCTTCCGGTTCGCATAACTCATCTGACGCGACTGAGCTGTACGAAGTCTCTCCTGAATTACTTTCACCTTATCTAAGGCATCCTGCACCAACTCTGTCCCCCATAACCTAGCCTCGCTGGGCTCAAATCAAACAACCAGAGATCTACACCGTCTCCCATATAAAGTCTCATATGGTGCTATCTGGATGCTGGACTAATAACTGTTGTTATAAGTAAAATCTGCAAGTGGGACTAACTCAGCCCAAGAACCTCCAAAATCATTAACTCAGGCACGCAACATCTCCTCAAAATCATTAACTCAGGCACGCAACATCTCCTCCAATATATGAATAGTACTCTCGAACTGCCCATCCGTCTGAGGATAAAATGTTGTACTCAACTCCACCTGCGTACCTAACTCCCGCTGGAAAGTACTCCAAAACGAGGAAGTAAACTGAGTACCCCTATCTGAAATAATAGAAACTGGGACCCCATGCAACCGAACAATCTCCCGGATGAAAATCTCTACCAGCCGCTCCGAATAATAGGTGGTACACACCGGAATGAAGTGTGCGGACTTGGTCAGCCGATCCACAATCACCCAAATTGAATCAAACTTCTTAGACGTCCAGCCCTGCATCCTCAACACACCATCATCATCAATAGACACATCTCTGGCATCATCATGCTCAAATCTATCCTTAAGGACAAGCAAATGCAGATCATCATAATGGCGCTCTCTGATGCGGTCATGTAAGGAAGACAGAGAAACCACACAAGACAATACCCAACTGGGCTCTAAAATATCTAATCTCACCATCTGATTGGCCAAATCCTGGACATCAACTGCAAACGGCCTCTCCCTAATTGGAATGTATGCCAAACTACCCATACTCACCACCTTCCGGCTCAAAGCATCGGCCACTACATTGGCCTTCCTCGGATGATACAAAATGGTAATGTCATTATCCTTGAGTAACTCAAGCCACCTCCGCTGCCTCAAATTAAGATCCTTCTGTTTGAACATATGCTGAAGGCTGCGATGATCATTATACACCTCATAAGATACACCATATAAGTAATGCCTCTAAATCTTCAAAGCATGAATGATAGTAGCCAACTCCAAATCATGTATGGGGTAGTTCTTCTCACGAGGCTTCAACTGAAGAGAAGCATATGCTATAACTCTACCCTCCTGCATTAACACACATCCAATCCCAACTCTCGAAGCATCACAATACACAGTGTAAGAACCTGAAGCTGGTGGAGAAACCAACACTAGAGCTGTGGTCAAAGCTATCTTGAGTTTCTGAAAGCTCTCCTCGCACTCGTCCGACCATACAAATGGTGTACCTTATATGTCAACTGGGTCAAGGGTGAAGAAATTGATGAAAAGCCCTGAACAAACCGGCAATAATAACCCGCCAAACCGAGGAAACTCCAAATCTCTGTGGTTGAGGACGGTCTAGGCCAACTCTGTACCGCCTCTATCTTCTTTGGATCAACCTGAATACCATCACTGGACATCACGTGCCCTAGGAAAGCCATAGACTCAAGCCAAAAATCACATTTGGAGAACTTAGCATACAGCTTCTCCTCCCTCAATCTCTGTAATACCACTCTCAAATGATGAGCTTGCTCCTCCTGGCTACACGAATACACTAGGATATCATCAATAAAAATGATAAAAAATGAATCCAGATACGGCCAAAATACGCTGTTCATCAAATGCATGAATGCGTCAGGGGCGTTAGTCAACCCGAAAGACATAACCAAAAATTCATAGTGCCCATATCTAGTCCTGAAAGCTGTCTTCAAAATATCTGAATCCCTGATCTTCAGCTGGTGATAGCCTGAACGGAGATAATTCTTAGAGAATACCCTTGCTCCCTGGAGTTGATCAAACAAATCATCAATGCGTGGTAGTGGATACTTGTTCTTCACTGTCACCTTGTTCAACTACCTATAGTCAATGCACATTCTCATTGTGCCATCTTTCTTCTTCACAAATAAGACTGGTGCACCCCACGGTGACACACTCGGGCGAATGAACCCCTTATCTAGGAGTTCCTGAAGCTGCTCTTTCAACTCCTTTAACTCTGCTGGTGCCATACGATAGGAAGGAATAGAGATGGGCTGAGTGCCCAATGCCAGATCAATACCGAAATCAATGTCCCTGTCCGGTGGCATGCCCGACAGGTCTGCTGAAAACACATCTGGAAAATCCCTCACAACAGGGACAAAATCAAGACTAGGAGTCTTAGCTCCAACATCTCTCACAAAAGCCAAATACGATAGACAACCTTTCCCTACCATCCGCTAGGCCTTTAGGAAGGAAATTACCCTGCTGGGAACATAGTTAGTCATACCATGCCACTCGATCCTCTGAACACTAGGAATAGCCAATGTAAATATCTTAGCATGACAGTCCGGAATAGCATGGTATGGAGATAGCTAGTCCATACACAGAATCACATCAAAATCTACCATGCTCAACAGCAACAATTTAACTCGGGTGTCCAGACCCCCAATAGTCACCAGACAAGATCGATATACATGATCTACAATAATAGTATCACCCACCGGGGTAGATACGTGAACATGCAAGGCAAGACACCATTTGTTCGTACCCAGGTGATGAGCAAAATATGAAGATACATAGGAATAGGTGGATCCTGGATCAAATAAAATAGAGGCATCCCTGTGGTAGACTGAGATAATACCTGTGATAATAGCATCTGATGCCATGGCGTCCCTCCTGTCCTGAAGAGCATAGAATCAAGCCTGACCACCGCAGTCCGGCCTCCACCCCTGGGGCGGCCCCTGGCTACCTGGCCTCCACCCCTAGCTGACTGGGTGGGCACTGAAGAAATAGGAGCAGAAGATGAGGGCTGATCCCTCTGCTGAGACTGACTACCACAGCGTCGAGGACAATGACTCCACATGTGCCCAACCTCCCCACACTCATAACAGCTCCTGGGTGCTGGAGAATGGGACTGAAGGGAACCGTGCACATTAGAGTGACTGGCCGACGCACTCGGTTTTGAGGAACCCTGAATAGATAGAGCTCGTAATGAACCCTGATCTGGTAGAGCACTTAGATATGGCTGGATCTGTTGATAACCCTGATGACCTCGGCCGAAAGATGACCCACAATACTCAGAGCGAGCCGACTAAGGAGGCCTGAATGAACGACCTCTGCTCTACTGGAACTGACTCCTAGACGGAGCACCGCTGAAGCTACCAAAACCTCGAGGCCTCCTGGACTCCATCTCCTCTCTGTCCTGACGGCGAGCCAACTCAATATCACGAGCAATATCAACTGCATCCTCAAAGGAAATACCCAGAACTCTCTCTCGAGTCATCAGAATACGAAGGTGATAATTAAGTCCATCCACGAACCGCTTGATCCTCTCTCTATCAGTCGGAACTATCCAAGAAGCATGACGAGCTAGCTCAGACAACCTCGCCTCATACTGGGTCACAGTCATGTCTCCCTGTCGAAGCCACTCGAACTTCCTACACAGCTCCTCTCTCTAAGACTGTGGTACCCACTTCTCCAAAAAGATAGTGGAGAACTCCTGCCATGACAAAGGCGCTGCACCTGCTGGCCTGCATCGCTCATATGCCTCCCACCATGTGAAGGTAGCCCTAGTGAACTAAAATGCGGTGAATGCCACCACGCTGGACTCCAAAATCCCTACCGTCTGAAGCATACGCCGACACTTATCCAGAAGGCCCTGGGCATCCTCACCCTGAGCACCACTGAAAACTGGAGGCTGAAGCCTACTGAATCTCTCAAGACGACGCTGCTCATCGTCTGGCATAGCTGGGACTACAAAGTCTTGAACTGGTGCGACTGGTGCAACAGGTGCTGCTTGTGCGACCGGATGAGCTGGAGTTGCTCCCGGTGTCTGCAATCCCTAAAAAATCTGCTCAACCGTGCGAGAGGCTGGGGTCTGACTGCCTCCCCCTGCCTGCGATGTAGCTGCTGCAGTAGTGGCTGAGACTACCTGGGCAAGGCCAGTGCAAATTATAGAATCTGAGCCAAGGTCTCCGAGAGACCTGGTATCACACTGGGCACAACCGGTGCGTGGATATGTGCTACTGGAATGTCTACAGCTGGGGCCTGCTCCTGAGCCGGTGCAACGGGTGGAGCAACAGGTGCTGCCCTCGCGGATTTGCCCCTACCACGACCACGACCACGACCGCGCCCCCGGCCTCTAGTGCCCTCAGTATGTGGTACTGGTGGTCGACCGTCTCGTCCTGTAGTGCGATTCCTCGCCATCTGTGAGAGAATAGAACACAGAAGTTTAGTTCTAGAATCAACAAAGTCGCACAACAAGAATTTCAAGAATGTGAAGTTTTCCTAAGGGTTCTGCAGCCTCTCGAGGATAAATACAGACGTCTCCGTACCGATCTGCGAGACTCTACTAAACCTGCTCATGACTCGCGAGACCTAGTAACCTAGGCTCTGATACCAGCTTGTTACGACCCAAACCCACCTGGTCATGATGGCGCCTCTGGTGAAGACGAGACCAGCCAACGAAATATTAACTCCTCAAATATCTAACATTTATTAATCATAAATAATCTTAAAGCAAGAATATCGTAACCAGTAATATGGAAATAACCGTGATAACAAGAAAGCCAAAACGAATTACAAATAATAAAGAAGAAACGGGGCCATGGACACTAACAGCTACCTCGTCTCTCCCGGTTCGCCTGGTCTGGATGGAAATCAACGCTCAGGAACAAACTCTGCTATACCTGTATCTGCACACACGGTGCAGGGAGTAATGTAAGTACTCCGACCCAGTGAGCAATAAAAATGAATAACGACTAAGAATATAAAATCCACACAGGCATTAATAATGCTATCTCAAGCAGTAAAATCAAGTAAACAGTAGGAACCAGTGAAAACATAGCAAGAAAATTCTCTTTGAAAACAATTAATAAGACAAGTATGCTCAAGTATGGTCAGTTATTGTTACCTGGCCGGTCAGCCATTGCAACCTGACCCAACGCGTGTTTCAGTGCCATTATTACCACTGGTCAGTCATTGTTACCTGATTCGCCAGTCATTGTTATCTGACCAAAACACATATGACAGTGTCATTGTTACCACTATCCAATTCCAGATGGGTACCCGCGCTCACTGTGGGTGTGCAGACTCCGGAAGGGCTCCTACAGCCCAAGCGCTATCAACAAGGCCTGAAAGCTAGAACAGTATCAATATGAGGCCTGAAAGTATCCTCACCTCACTCATCATGCCTCACATATGGGCCTCAGCCTCAATCAGTCCAGAAAATAGTCAACAGCCCCTCGGGAAACAGTAAAGCAATAATACTCAGCTCAGACAATAGTACAAATTTCAGTTTAAAACTCCAAGTTTGAGTAAATATGGCTGAGTTCAAGAAACAATGTAAATCACATGGACTGAGTTCAAATAACGTTTCAAATAGTGAGGGAAAAACAGAAATGATAGTTCATAAAAAGTTCAAACAGTCGGCAATAAGCCCCAAATATGGCAATAAGCCCAAATCATAGCGAGAACAACAAGTCATTGCTAATACGCGGTAAAATATCATTCGGACTGGACCAAGTCACAGTCCCCAATAGTAAATAACCCCGTGCTCATCATGGAACGCGTGTCTCATCTTAACATAGCACCAAGTTGTGCAAATCCGGGGTTTCAAACCCTCAGGACGTCATTCAAAATCATTACTCACCTCTAGCCGATCGATAGTCTAGCTCACTAAGCCTTTACCTCTCGAATCGACCTCCTCGTGCGTAGGATCTGACTAAAACCACAAGGAATACATCACAATAGGCTAATGAATCATAGCCCAATCGAAAAGACTTGAAAAATAACAAAAATCACGAAGTTGGCAAAACCCAAGTCTTGGGCCCACTTCTCAAAAAATTACGAAATTCACATCACCGGATTCCTCTTCTCGCCACGAGTCTATACATATCAAATTCATCAAAATCGGAGTTCAAATTCCCCTTCAAATTCCAAATTTACATTCCAAAAATCAAGCTCTAGTTCTTCCAATTTTTACCCAAATTTCTAAGAATTAAAGGTTGATTCTTCAATAAAATGGTGTTTCTAAGTCAGGAGACTTACCTCCAATCAATTCTCGTCAAAATCCCCTTCAAACTCTACCAAAAAGCTCTCAAAGTGGTTCAAAGATGGTGGAAAATGGCTTACCTTCGCGGAACAAAATGATTTAAAAAGCCCTACTGCCCAGCAGTTATTTGCTCTATGCGAACGCAGTCAAGCCTCCGCATTCGCAATGAAGAAACTTACGTTGACCAGAAATTGCTCTATGCAAACGCGGTACCCAACCCGCAATCGCGATGCCCCAGTAATTCTAACTACGCGAACGCGATGCACCAGGAGATCCTTTTACGCGAATGCCACTCCCCCATCGCGAATGCGATAAACAAACTAGGCTGGGCCCCTAGGCCCTTCTACGCGAACGCGAGGATGACCACGCGAACGCGAACGCGATGAACTGGCAACCCCTCTCTTCGCGAATGCGAACCTATTCCTGGGAACGCGATGGCCAATTTTGGTCTGCAACTACTGCTGCATTTCTGCAACATTCCAAGTCCAAAAATGATCCGTTTGATCACTCAAAATCACCCCGAGTCCCCCGGGACCTCAACCAAAAACACCAACATACCCCAAAAAATCATACGAACTTGTTCCAATCATCAAAACACGTCAAACAACACAAAAATAATCAATTTACCATGGTTTCAAGCCTAAGTTTCTTCAGAACTTCCGAAAAACACATTCGATCAAAAACCCAACAAAACAACGTCCGAATGACCCGATATCCAAAATCACTTAACGAAGCTACTGCAACTCTTAAAATCGCATTCCGACCCCCGGATCACAATCTCACCTATCAACCGGAATTCGCCAAAATACTAACTTCGCCAATTCAAGCCTAATTCTACACCGGACCTCCAAATTTAATACGATCGCGCTCCAAAGTCACAAATCATCACTCAAAGCTAACCGAATCACCAAAATTCAGATCCGAACCCTCTAACTAAATAGTCAACTTCTGGTTGACTTTTCCAAAACAAGCTTCCTTTTAAGAGACTAAGTGTCTCATTTCCATCTAAAACCAATCCAATTCTACCCGATCACCTCAAATACTGATATTGAAACATAGAGAAACATAATACGGAGGAAACGGGGCGGTAACTCACGTGATGACGAGTCGGGTTGTCACATGGAATAAAATAATTAATGAAATACGGGTGGACATGGAAACCAGTAATTGATATATATACACTCGTCACCTCTCATATACGTTGCTACACATGAAATTCAAATAGCACATAGCACATAGCTCAAGGGTTCCTAATTCCCTCAAATCAAGGTTAGACCCAACACGTACCTCGCTCCACAAGAAAATTAAAGCTCTACCAGGGTCTTTCCTCTAAAATCCACGTCTGAACCAACTCATTCTAACCAAAGTTGACCCAATAACAACAAATAATGCTAGGGAAATCAATCACAATACATAAAGTTAAGATCTTTGCACTTTTCTAAAAAAGTCAACATAAGTCATATCCAGACTTGCTTGGTCAAAACCTGAGATTTGGACCCAAACACAGTAACTAGTTCACCCCTGGATCGGATACGTAATTAGTTTTGAAATCCGACCTCAATTTAAGGTCCAAATCTCAACTTTACAAAAAACTCCGATTCTTCCCAAGTCCCTAATTTTCTACCCTAAAAGAATAAAGATTAAGGCTAGAAATTAATGGATGATAATGGAAATGGAAGAAAATAAGTTAAAGTACACTAACCTATGAAAGGGTGATGAAATTTCTCCTCCATATCGCCTCTAGGGCGAGCTCTAATGAAAAAGGTGGTATAAAATGGGTGAAATCCCGATTTTTAGAAGTTTGTATGACTAGGCGTCAGCTGTTCATCGCATTTGCGAGACACCTGACGGGTTCGCGAAGAGCATTTCCCAGTTTGCTTACACGATCACGAAATACTCTACGCATTCGCGTAGGACTAACCCACCTCGCATTCGCGTTTGCGGGCCTGTGCTCGCGTTCGCATAGAGTAAGTTCCATTTCCCAGCCCCACCTCTCTAACACTAGGTCATAACCCTAAAACGAATCCGGTCGTGATGGCTCCTATCGTGAAACTAGGCCAGCCGATACAATTCCCAAATCAACCATTTTTCTATAAAAGTCATTTTAAGCCATTTAATTTATCAAGTAATCCCATAATAAAGGTGTAAATAATTAACCAGTGTAGAAATATAACATAAGCGCAACATCGGGGTATCACAAGTCATAAGCATCTACTAAGGTCTGAATACAATGAAAAGTCTAAAAAAATACACTAAAAATAGTCAAAGGAAGACAAGATGGAGAAGAGAAGGGCTTCGAACGTCGGGTAGCTACCTTGCTAACTTCAATGACTTTCCACCGAGCAATCCACACCTGCTACCAGGTTTAGAAATACCTGAATCTGCACACAAGGTGCACAGAGTAATGTGAGTATGCCAACTCAGTAAGTAATAGAAGTAAGTGAAAGCTGAGCAGTAAGCAAACACCTAAACCATGTCATATCGCTACAACAAATACAGTACATTTCCAAAATAGTACAGAATTCATTTATTTTGTAAATCAAACTCAATTTCATTAAAAATCCTTTCCCTTTTTAAACATCTTCCAATAGTTTCCGACGAGTGATAAAACAGTGAGTAAAAAAAATGTTAGAAAAAATAAATAGTCCCTCGAGCATAATATCAATAGAACCAGCACCTCGATCTACCTCACAATCACTCGAAATCAGCCCCTCTGGCACAATATGTATCAAGACCATCCCTCGGGCAAAACATGGATCAAGAACAGTGTATACGGTAAAAATCATAGGGCTCAATTTTGTGATCACTAGGGTGACTAAAAAATGACCACCCCCGAGAGGCTCGAAGTCTAGCTTGGAGTTCTTCCCCAAAGGTTCGTTATGCTTGAACTCGAGGCAGTATAAGCCAATGGCTGCGACTCACCAACGGGAAGTTCCCAAGGCACATGATCAAGACTGACAAAGCCTGCAAGGGAAACACTAGCCTGTACCAGACTAGTAAGTAGCTGTTCCAGCTATGTTTCTTTGTAATAATTACTCATGTCCTATGATGGAATTTCCCTCCTTATATAAAGGGGATCCTTGTCATTTTGTAAAGGGACCTGAGACACAAGATACTTCATTCAATAGAAGAACATTCTTTCTACTCTCTAACTCAAACTTACTCTCTATTTGGATCTATTTCTTACATTTATTGCTTTATTTACATTTATTATATCTCATTAATGGTTCTTCATTTATTTCTTGCTATTGGTCATAAAGAATCGTAATCATAACCCTAATAGTTTTTAATCCCCTTTCAATCGCCCTCAACCTTACATCTGACTTGGTATCGAGGCCCCGATTCTCAACTGTTTAGTTTGGTTTCTAAAGCCATCTTCAATCTCTTATCTTGTTCTCTAACCTCATCACTTAGCATCTACTACTTAAAAACTAGCATAAAAATAGATTTAGAACCACACAATCAAATTTAATTGTTCTTATCATTTTCAAGGTAAACAATTTGGTGCCCACCGTTGGGCTAAAAATAATAGTGATTGTTTTCTTGCCGGTTTACTACATAACACAAGTTATCTTTCACACTTTTTTTGTCCAAGATCTTTGATTTCAGGTCAAAAGGTCTAACTCATTGAATGCACATGAAGACAACAATCTTGAGGACAATGGAGAAAATGGTGTAGTTGTTCCAGGTGTTGGTGTACTACCACAAAACCCTGGGGACGCGTAAGAACAAATTCTCATGGACGCAGTTTCGCGCGGCGCTCGGCACGTCAAATAAGCTCCCACACCAACAGGAGCATACACCAAGGAGATCAACAAGAAGCTCAGAAAACCCCAGCTAGGGAAGAACAGGAAGTTAGCCTTCACGTTCTTTTTGAAATGTTACAGGTACAACAGCTGGTAATTGCTCACCTGCAAAGTCACCAGAAAACCCCAGCACAGTAGCACCAAAAATAGCTCTCCAAGTCGAGCAGGTACCAAAAAGATCAAGCAACAACGAGTAGGCAGCCGATCGTTCCATCATAAAAAAGCTCGAGAACCTCTCAAAAAGGGTCAAATCGGGCGAGAAAAAGATAGAATCCAATGACAAGAAGTTGGAGACCTACAATTCTAGGGTCTATCGAATCCCGCACGCACCCCCGATCCTGAAAAGTGTCTACTCCAAGAAGTTCGTACAAAAGGCATTCCCACAGGAAGCAACTCCAAAACCTATTCCAAAGAAGTTCAGAATACCTGACCTTCTGAAGTACAATAGAACCTCAGACCCCAACGAGTACGTTACTACTTACAGTTGTGCAGTAAAAGGAAATGACCTGAAGGACGACGAGATTGAATCTATCCTACAGAAGAAATTTGAAGAAATGTTGTCAAAAGGGGTGATGATGTGGCACCACAACTTAGCCCCACACTCGATAGATTCGTTTGCCATGCTGGCAGATTCATTCATAAAAGCATATGCTAGGCCATCAAGAAAGCTAAAAGAAAATCTGATGTCTTCAAAATCAAGCAAAGAGATAACGAGATGCTGTGAGAATTCGTATCTTGCTTCCAAATGGAACGAATGGAACCACCGACGATCTCCGATGACTGGGAAGTGCAGGCCTTCACTCAAGGTTTGAACGAGCGGAGCTTGGTTGCTTCGAAGTAGATAAAGCAGAAATTAGTCGAGTATCTCGCTGTGACCAGGTCGGACATCCACAACCAATACAAATCAAAGATCAGGGTGGAAGACGACCAACTAGGAGCCCCTCTCGGGCTCGGTATAACCTAGTAGGCTTACGGCACAAACAAAGAAAGATACCAACCATACACCGAAGATAGAAGAAATGCCCTGAGGCGCAACATACCCCGCAATGATCGAAGGCTGGATCAAGGTCAGAACCGTCGGAGATTTGTTAGCAGAGTTGGATTCGATAGGCACATAAGGCCAATAGAGGCACACCGCCTGTCCTAATACAACTTTAACGTCGATGTATCAGATATCATAATTGCCATCAATGAAATTAGAGACACCAGGTGGCCAAGGTCTGTACAATCAGATCCTTCACAAAGGAACCATAACTTAGTGTGTGAATTTTACAACACACATGGTCATAAGATAAAGGATTGCCAACAGATCCAGGAAGAAGTAGCCCGACTACTCAGCAAAGGTCACCTCCGAGAATTCCTCAGTGACCAAGCCAAAAATTAGTTTCGGGAAAGAGAGGCGACCTAGAAGAGTGACACATGCGAGCCACAACATGTTATCCATATGATCTTCTGAGGTATCAATACTCCATAAGAACCCATGGTCAGAAGAACAAAAATTTCCATCACTAGGGAAAAGCAAACTCGAGGTTACATACCCGAGGATGCCATCACGTTCAGGGACGAAGACATCAAGGCTCTATCTTAGCCCTATAACAACGCATTGATAATTTCTTTTCTTGTAAATACATTTCAAAATAAACGTGTTCTTGTGGATCCAGGTGGCTCTCCCAACATTATCAGGTCGAGGGTAGTGGAGCATCTCGACCAGATCGTGCGTGCCCCTCGATTCCTCAACGGATTCAACATGGCAAGCGAAATGATCAAAGGAGAAATCACCCTCCCAGTCAACGTGGTTGGTATAACCCAAAATGCCAAATTTCATGTCATCGAAGGAGATATGAGGTATAAAACCTTGCTCGGAAGGCCATGGATACACTACATGAGGCCAGTACCATCCACCCTCCACCAAATGATGAAGTTCCTGACAAAGGACGGGATAAAAATCGTCTACGGAGAACAACATGTAGCAAAAGAGATGTTTGTAGTGCACGATGTGGCTCCAACACCAATAACTCCATCGTCGAAGGAGCCAAAAAGGATAAGCAAATAGTAAAATAACAATAACAAGCTACACTTTTGGTTACACCTAACTAAAACAAGTAATAGACCGTACCACGTCCTCAAAGCAAACAATCGAAGCATATCAAGGCTCAAGGCATCGACGACACTTAGGTATGATCATCTCCCCTTTTTGATCAAATTTTGCTCTAACAATGTATGCATGCACTTGATAGATCTTGCCGAAGTGCTTTCCAACCTGAAGGCCTTAAGTTTCGAAAGCATCTATTGCACTCTTTTCCTTCGATCAGGTTTTATCCTAAGAAGGGTTTTTACCGACTAGGTTTTTAATGAGGCAACATTTATATGCTACCTAAGGAAGTCTCAACAAGTATTCAAGGCTTCTCTTTAATCAACCTCGAATACGGAGGGGCATCCCCCGAGAAAGGTCACCTCCTCTGAGAAGCCAAGATGTGCTGGACAGGGTATAGATATAAAAATAATGTACCCGATAAAATGGTTGAACAAACTGTGTCCGTATAGAACAACCGATCCCTATACGGCAAATACATGTATACTTGTACCAAGTAATCAAAAAATACTTTCCCCTCCATCAAAGCATTTCGCATTTCAAAGAAGCTTGCCATTTCTTACAAAAATAGCTCTAGGGCCCAAAAATGTCCCGAACACTCGGGGACTTGTGTCAAAAAGTCGAAGCTAATCCCTGGATGAGGCAACAATAAGATTGCAAAAATGGCTATAGAAGCCAAAAAATGTCCCGAACACTCTGGGACTATCGTCAAAAACTCAAGGCTACGTGACCTATGTGTCAGAGACCTCGAGCACATAAGACCTTCATAAGGCAATATCAAATCTTCAAGACCTTCATAAGGCAATGTCAAACTTGTAAGCCCTCAATGAGGCAACATTAAGGTTACAAAAATGGCTCCAAAGACAAGAAAACTTTCAACATCTCAGGGACTATCGCCAATTGCCATCCCATCAACTTATCAAAAACCCGAGAACATATGACCCCATGCTGGAAACTTCGGCCTTGTAAGACCTATATAAGGCAACAATAATATCTGTAAGAACTCAAGCATTGTATGAACCATACTTGTACCAAGTAACCAAACTGTAAGACTTTAAGCAAGGCATGAACCATACTTGTACCAAATAACAAAACTGTAAGACCTCAAAGTAAGGCATGTAAAATTTTATAATACCTTACAAAAGACATAATACAAATCTTAAAGTTAAGGCTATATATCGAACTTATAAGACCCATACACTCGATATAGATGCTGAAAACTACTTCACTCGGAGACTGATAGGACCTAGCCAAACATAACGACTATGGTCACAAGGTTGTACCAGCCAAACTAACGTGACTCGGGGATGCCCGACCGTCGCTATAAAATCACAGGCCCTCAATTACTGTAAAAGAACTTCGAAAAGAACCGGTTAAAATACGCTACCCCGACACTAGCAAAACGGGCTTCGACCATGTCAGCTCCAAAACAATAGGCTTCAAAATTCTAAGCCACCGAGCAAAACCTCTCAAGGTGCTCGATCATCGCCACATTACGACTCACAATCGAGGTTTTACCGAATGGTGACGTCCAAATCCACTACTAAAAATTAATAGACACAGTCGCAGCAATATAATTTACCCAACTATGAGTCGGGGTCGAATCCCACAGAGAACAATATGTAGGCAATTTGGCATGTAAGAAAATTATCACTAGTTGCGCAATTCCAAACACTAAGAATTTTGGTTGAAAATTGTTTCATATCTAAATGCGAAAATATAAACTAACCTAGAAAGCAAGTAAAATGATCAATGGCTACAAGTATGTTTGCATCGGGAATTACACTCAAGTAACAATCCAATATATTTCACGATTTTACAAATATGAGCGAGTTTATGTTAATTAGCCATGGATAATAATTCTTAATTAGCTTCTTCTGAAGACTAACAAGATTCCCTAATTGAATTATCCTTAAAACAATTAGAAGATTAAGCACACCCGGAATGGCTACAAGTAGTTCAATCCTATCCCTAGGTAGAATCTATAAAATGAGGGTTAACGCCTCAAGTTCTTGTTAATTAATCTTTCCCAACCCCAAACTATTTTTACCAAAATTAGTTCGGAGTTAATGGGCGAGTCCTAGTGTTAGCTAATCCCTTTGGAAACATTAAAGAACAAGAATAATTAAAGTAACAATAACTCACTTCATAAAAGAATAAAAATCATTCAATACATAAGCACAACAAGGTATTTAATCCACACTTTAAATATGAATATTTCCATAAACAAGGTTCAAGTGTTGGAAATAAATACTACACACTTAAATATTCAATACAAAGCAAGGAAATGAAGAAATAAACATAAATGGGTAAGAAAATCTTAACCACAAGCTTCAATCTTCAAGACCCAAGTGTGTGTGCAAAAACCCTAGCTTCCAAAAATGTTCTCTCTAGTTCTATGAGACTGAAAATAAGCCAAAAAGATATGACAAAGATGATCTGAATTGGGTATTAATGGATTTGGGGTAAAACATGTGAAATTCCAGAGCTGCCCAGTTTTCACGCCTGATTTCTTCATCGCGTTCGCGAAGGCAACTTATTTCTGCTCATCGCATTCGCATAATTACCTTCGCGTTCGTGAAGGTTTCTGTTGCTCTACATCGCGTTCGCGTGGATCCTATGTGTTCGCGTAGTATTAGTCTGCACAGCTTCGCGTTCGCGTTTTATACTATGAGTTCGCGTAGGCTTGGCTGCTGGTTCATCGCGTTCGCGGAGAGCATTCCACTGGGTAGATTCATTTTTTCCATTTTAGCTCCTTTTTGACCTGTTTTCACTTGGTTTCTTCACTATTATTTCTAAATCGCATACAACCTGAAAAATAGAAGTATATGGCATCAAATACACGATTTTATCACTCAAACATAGCAAAAGTATAGATTTAAAGACAAGATAAGTTGGTAAAATACTAACTTATCAAACCCCCAAACTTAAACTATTGCTTGTCCTCAAGCAATTAAAATGACAAAATCTCCTCCCAACAGTGCATCCATACGCCAAAAAGCAAGTCTACTTTAAGCACAAATGCATGACTTCGATTGGTACCAACAATTACTCCAAGGCATATGATTTATCAAGCACTTCACATAAACTTCATTATACTTCAAGTGCTCAAACACTAATGCAAATCAAAGTAGCAATCAAGTCATGACACTAAAGCTTCAAAATTTGCCTCTCTATCACAATAAACTTTCTTTGGTCATTCTTTCCAATTGAAAATGGGTTTAAATTCAATACTCAAATCTCATGTGCCCTCACATTTAAGAGAGGATCCGACACTCATAAATCTTAATTTCAAAACAAAAATGGGATATCAAATGGAAAGAATTAGCTCTCTCTCAAAAAGATGTTCAAATGCATACAAGTAGTACCATGGGCTTGCCCTTCATGTATTCCTCCACTAATGTAGACAACTCGCTTCAAAATCAATTAGGACTTAAAGGGTTGTAGTTTAGGCTTTTGGTTAAGGTAGGGCATAATTTTTGGTTAAAGTAACTCAAAACCTCCCAAAGCACTTCAATATTTACAATTAAAGTCCCCTTTCTTCAAAAACATTTTCCATCTTTTTTTCACTTCTCATTCGACACCTAGTCTTCCCTTTATTCACGACTTTTTATCACTTTATTCTATATACATTTTTTTTCTTTTCAAAGTCAAGGAAGATTTCATATTTTTTTTCTCTACCTTCCACCATTTCAAACAACTTCCATATCACAACTTTCCAACCTTCAACCCCCAAATTTAGGCTTTTAGCCTATATTTACACGTTCAAAGTAATTAGGGAGGTAGGGTATCAAAAGCTAGATCAATTAAGAACAAATGATTTAAGCTTGTAATATGGTTGCCAAAGAATAAGGTTAAAGGCTTAAAATGGGTTGACTAGGGAAAATATTTAAGGGTAGAAAATTTAAGGTATACTAGCGGTCCAAGGAAGGCCTAATATCATTTTTCAAACCAAGTTAGTCTATAATTTCGCCTTAAAGCACATTCCGGGAAAGTTCTAGACCACAAGTACTACAAAAGAACTCTCAAATAAATCTCACCACACAAATGAAAACTCAAATGGAATACAAATCCAAAATCCAATTAGAACAAATGACACAAAGAGGTTACCTATAGCCCAAAGAAAGCTATTTAGTGAATTAAAGAGCCAAAAATTTAGTCTAAAAGGTCATGGCATTTTTTTTGTTTTTTTACTTCAATTGTATTCTCTTTCAACAAACACAAATTCATATGCCAAGGTTTAAATTATGTTGGTACCAAGCAAGCCACAACTTGGCCAATGGGCACAAATCCCAACTCAAACCATTTATTTTCCTAATTTAACAAATGCTAATCCTAACTACAAGACTAATTCCCTTAAGAAAGTTGTCAATCTATCCATAATCGGGAAAAGTCGATTTTTTTTACAATTACCCGGTTCAAGAATAAAATTGGCATCCTTGGAAAAAGAACCATGGTATAAAGAAAACCAAGGATATCTCCACTGACATAAAACATACTATATAAAAAATTAAGAAGCTAATAAGCATCAAGTAACAAAAAAGTTTTTTAGGAGTTAATAAACATACTAATATAACACATCACATGAAAATATACTAACAACAAAATGAAAATAATCACAGTACCAATCTGCCATCCCCACAGTTATCCACAATTATACAATAAGAACAGTTATACAAGAAGCCACCCCCCAACTAAAGATGTTGCAATGTCCCCAATGCAACTAAAAATGATAGAGTAAAATGGTGGAAAGTGCTTCCTGAATACTGCATCAGTCAGAACTGGATGTGGTGGGAAATTTAACTCCAAGTCTGCATTATCATCATCATCTGAGTCCTGATACCCACAAAGTGCACTCAACTTTTGCATCATCTTGGATAGCAACTTACTTTTCTTCTTCTCGTGCTCCTTGAATTTTCTTTACCTCCATTTTATCTTACCTTGCCTGCGGCTCATATTTTCCAGCCTGGTGCCTATTGCCTCCATCTTACCTGTGATTTCCTTCTGTTCTTTGACTATGTCATCCAGGGATTTTGGGGCATTCTCCCAAGTAGATGTGCTTGCCCCAGATGGGCCAGTGGGAAGGCCAGCTATAAGCTGCCTAACATGCGCATCAACCCCATAAATCTGGGTGGACAAATGGCGCATAGTGTGAGGCCCAGACTGGAGGGGTCCCATAGGGTCAAAGGATCCGGCGGGATCAGTAGTGGTCTCTGTGAACTGCCCGAATGAAGGGGAGGATACATCAATGCGCCTCTTTTTCTGCTTTTCACTTGGTCCCCTTTTCAGTATGGGATGGATCATCGGCTTGCCAGGACCTTTCTCAACGTGATTGGGGCGTTTAAGCACCCCTGCATCATAGCAAAGTCTGGTGATGAAAGAGGGAATGAACAGGCTCTTGGACCTCCCATTAGCAGCTTCCTCAATCTCTCGAACAATATGATCCCCCACATTAACATGCAATCCATCAATGAGAGCGGCAATCATGAGTGCCCTGTCTATTGTTACATCAGTTGTAGAAGGTGACACTCTGGAAAAAATAATGGAAAGCCATGTTTTTTCTTCCGCAGTGAAGTCGTGAGAATCCACTCCCTTATGCAATGTTAGCCACTTTGGAGTGACGCCGCCATGCAGCTTATCTATCAGCCATTGGTTGCCTCATGCTCTTGCTCTTTCTTTGTAATCCTCGTTGTCAGCATTATGGAGGCCATAAATATCATTGATAATCTGATAGCTGAAACGAACTTGTACGCCCCGCACAGTAGTCACCAATACACCCTAGAAGTCAGTCTGTACAAAATTTTCATAGAACTCCAAAACTATTGTGTGGTTGGCGTTGATTGGTAGCTCAGCAAAACACATCCATCCACTCTCCATCAATCGTGCAAAGAAGCCAGGCATTTTCTCTTCAACTTTTTCTAAATTGATTCCTCTTTCCCACACAATGGTTTTGGACAAAATTTCATCATATTTCCGCTCGCATGCCGCAGATAAAAATCGCTCATGATTAAAAGCTTCCTCTTGTCCAGGTCCAAAGACATGTTCTTGTGCAATTTCAGGTTGTTCCGACACCATTTTAAGTTCAAATTACCTACAAAAATAGACCAACAATGTTAAAAGCTCGTACAAACACTTAAAACAATGTATTAGGAAGTATTTAGGCCGAAGAAATGGACGGAAAAGGTCCCGGGCAGAGCCGTGCAAAACTACTATTTTTTCAGATTTTGGGACTGCCAGTTACTGCTCTTCATGTTCGCAAACTCCCAGCCGCCTTCGCAAAGAGTAATATAATTTGTTTCAAGTCCAGACCTTCACGTTCGCGAGCAGATCATCGCGTTTGCGAAGGTCTAATTTCTTCTTTACTGCTGCTATGCCTTCGCGTTCACGGGGAGACCCTCGCATTTGCGAAGGCCTTATTCATCACCCAGACCTTTTTCTTCTGTGAGGCATTTCTTCAAACATTGTGTGAGAACATTTTTTGTTTGCTCATTTACAGACCATTTGCCCAAAGATTTCACCCAAAATTTTCCTCAAAACAATCACTCTCTCTCAACCAAACTCACCCAGCAAGCACACAACAATTTCAAGTATCAATTTGCAACTTAATAATTGAAACTTTTAACCCTAAAAACTAATTAACACAAATTTTCTACAATTTCATAATTTATACAAAGAAAAAGAAGAAAAGAAACAAAAATTATTGAGAGGAGAGTGAAGATATTCCATACCTTGAAAATGGAGATGAAAATTTGCAAGAAGACTTGAAGATTTTAGACACTTTGAATTTTTGGGGCTTAGGGGGTTATGGGTCTGCTGTTTTGAGCAAAGGGGGTAAATTTCATTTCCAGTAGCATTTGGGCATTTTAACTTACCCGACGCTACGCGTTCGCGAGGGACATATGCGTACACGAAGGGTAAAAGTGACCAGAGGTCACGAATGCGAAGGAGCTTCACGAGAACGCGAGGCTCTCACGCGAACGCGATAAAGGATTTTTTTCTGCACTTCAACAGTGCTGGCAGCTACTGGTTTAGGCTCTCTAGAACACCCCGACCTGCTCAAATCAACTCCAAAAAATCTGAAACTTTGCAGATTGGTTAGAAATAATATACTAAGCTATTCTAAAAAAGAAAATTTCAATAATGAATAAAATTTTTGAAAAACGATGGGTTGCCTCCCACCAAGTGTCGCATTTAACGTCGTGGCACGACGCAACTCAACATTACCACTTTTCTCACCACTTGGATGATATGAACTAGGCACCTAGCTTGGAATCAAGCTTGTGACCACGAGCGATGGGGGGTGGTAAGTGGATGATCGAGCCAAGCCTTAAATTCTTCATTTTGCACTTCTTGGATCTCAAGTGAGGAATGTCATTTTGCTTTCTTGTTTCCTCAAATTTTAAGATGTATGGCATGATTTTTTCCTCCTCGCAGTCCTTTATTGATTCATGTGGTTCAACTTTCGTGTCACCACATAATTCCAATGTTGAAAAATGCTTGGAATGTGTCTTCAAACCTCCAACTTGCAATTTTTCGCGGATTTTGACATCCTCTTTTCCCCGGAATAGAGTCAATCTCAACCACATTTGCATTTATACCAGTTGACTCTAATTCCATATTTTTCTCGGCATCATTAGTACTTATGGAGTCGGTTGGCGGATGTTCAATCCTTTACTCCTCAAAGTAAAGCTCACTTTCTTCCCCGGAATTGGACTCTTCTTGGCTTTCTTCCACACTCTCAAGTTGGTGGGCATAGTGAGCCTCAACCAATATTTGCATTTGATCTTCCAAAGTGCGGATGTGTTCATCATTATGTGCCAAACATTGTTTCAAGCCCTCAAGTGCAAAGTTGTGCTTCTCCTCATTTTCAAGAATGGTCTCCAACATGAGCATCATTCTCTCATTTCGAGCATTTGAGAGTTCTTCTTGGTTTTGATCAAGTAACAAGGAAGGATTTTCAACTTCAATCTCCAAGGAAGTTCCTTGGCTTTCATTCACTTCCGAGGCTTTTTGAACCCTTAAGGCTTCGATCATTTCATCCATTTGGGAGTGCAATCTTTCAAGCGCCAAGTCATTTTGGAGACAATTCTCCAAAAGCTCCTCCAAGGCATTTTGCTCCATGTTGCCCTTTTCAAGTAAACACTCCAACATAAGCTTGAACTCTCCATTTTGGTCATGCTCAACTTCTTCCACTTCCATGGCCCTATAATTCTCATCACAAAAAGTAGAATCATCATAGTAGGGGCTTGGGAAAGGGAAGGACAAATATGCACAATAATTCCAATGACCATTTTGGCCACCACACTTATCACAAATACTCCAACCATGGGGTTGAGATTGTGCGCACAATCCACCCCCGGGAGAATTTAAACAATTTTGCCACGAGTGTGGTCCTCCACAATAAGGACAAGGGTCATCAAAGTATGAACAACTACCATCCGACCAATTTTCATTGTACGATGCCATTTTTCAAAATTAAGAAAATAAACAAGAAATAAACAAGAAAAATTGACCAAGGTAAGAAAAATTAATTACACAAATATTCACAAGTTTGGACCCAAGCACTTTCGCTTACTTCTCAAACAACCTAAATTACGCCAAATTGATCCCCGGCAACGGCGCCAATTTTGGTGACGTCCAAATCCACTACTAAAAATTAATTGACACGGTCGCATCAATATAATTTACCCAACTATGAGTCGGGGTCGAATCCCACAGAGAACAATATGTAGGCAATTTGGCATGTAAGAAAATTATCGCTAGTTGCGCAATTCCAAACACTAAGAATTTTGGTTGAAAATTATTTTATATCTAAATGCGAAAATATAAACTAACCTAGAAAGCAAGTAAAATGATCAATGGCTACAAGTATGTTTGCATCGGGAATTACAATCAAGTAACAATACAATGTATTTCACGATTTTACAAATATGAGCGAATTTATGTTAATTAGCCATGGATAATAATTCTTAATTAGCTTCTTCTGAAGACTAACAAGACTTCCTAATTAAATTATCCTTAAAACAATTAGAAGATTAAGCACACCCAGAATGGCTGCAAGTAGTTCAATCCTATCCCTAGGTAGAATCTATAAAATGAGGGTTAACGCCTCAAGTTCTTGTTAATTAATCTTTCCCAACCCCAAATTATCTTTTCCAAAATTAATTCGGAGTTAATGGGCGAGTCCTAGGGTTAGCTAATCCCTTTGGAAACATTAAAGAACAAGAATAATTAAAGTAACAATAACTCACTTCATAAATATATAAAAATCATACAATATATAAGCACAACAAGGTATTTAATCCACACTTTAAATATGAATATTTCCATAAACAAGGTTCAAGTGTTGGAAATAAATACTACACACTTAAATATTCAATAAAAAGCAAGAAAATGAAGAAATAAACATAAATGGGTAAGAAAATCTTAACCACAAGCTTCAATCTTCAAACCCAAATGTGTGTGCAAAAATCCTAGCTTCCAAAAATGTTCTCTCTAGTTCTATGAGACTGAAAATAAGCCAAAAAGATATGCCAAAGATGATCTGAATTGGGTATTAATGGATTTGGGGTAAAACATGTGAAATTCCAGAGCTGCCCAGTTTTCACGCTTGATTTCTTCATCGCGTTCGCGAGTATAGCTTCGTGTTCGCTAAGGCTACTTATTTCTGCTCATCGCGTTCGCGAAGGTTTTTGTTGCTCTACATCGCGTTCGCGTAGTTTTTGTCTGCACAACTTCTCGTTCGTGTTTTGTACTATGCGTTCGCGTAGGTTTGGCTGCTGGTTCATCGTGTTCGTGTGCACTCATTCACGCTCGCAAAGAGCATTTGACTGAGCAGATTCATTTCGTCCATTTTAGCTCCCTTTTGACTTGGTTTCACTTGGTTTCTTCACTATTACTTCTAAATCACATACAACCTGTAAAATAGAAGTAAATGGCATCAAATACACGATTTTATCACTCAAACATAGCAAAAGTATAGGTTTAANAGTAGTTAACTCAACAAGGCATCCATATCATGCCAAGCCAAAAAGCAAGTCTACTTTAAGCACAAATGCATGACATCGATTGGTTCCAACAATTACTCCAAGGGATATGAATTATCAAGCACTTCACATAAACTTCATTATACTTCAAGTGCTCAAACACTAATGCAAATCAAAGTAGCAATCAAGTCATGGCACTAAAGCTTCAAAATTTGCCTCTCTATCACAATCAACTTTCTTTGGTCTTTCTTTCCAATTGAAAATGGGATTAAATTCACAACTCAAATCTCATGTGCCCTCACATTTAAGAGAGGATCCCACACTCATAAATCTTAATTTCAAAACAAAAATGGGATATCAAATGGAAAGAATTAATTCTCTCTCAAAAAGATGTGTTCAAATGCATACAAGTAGTACCATAGACTTGCCCTTCATGTATTCCTCCACTAATGTAGACAACTCGGTTCAAAATCAATTAGGACTTAAAGGGCTATAGTTTAGGCTTTTGGTTAAGGTAGGGCACAATTTTTGGTTAAAGTGACTCAAAACCTCCCAAACCCCTACAATATTTACAATTAAAGTCCCCTTCCTTCAAAAATATTTTCCATCCTTTCTTCACTTTTCGTTCCACACCTAGTCTTCCTTTTATTCACGACTTTTTATCACTTTATTCTATATACATTTTTTTTCTTTTCAAAGTCAAGAAAGATTTCATATATTTTTTTTCTCTACCTTCCACCTTTTCAAACAACTTTTATATCACAACTTTTCTAACCTTCAACCCCCAAACTTAGGCTTTTAGCCTATATTTCCAAGAAAAGATGGGAATATTGATATAAGGATAGCCGGAATTGTTAGCACTCTTCTTAGTCAAGATAATAGTACTTTGGCACCTATGATATTGTCTGATGTCTTTCGTGCCCTAACAGTTTGTAAAGCAGGAGTAGATTTCTTCGAAGGATGCAATTTGTTATTACAAATGTGGATGATCGAGCACTTGTGTCATCGTCCTCAATTTTTTAGCTACAGGTCTTCAGAGAAAACATGCATAGAAGAATTCTACATGAGGATAAAGGGGGTCAAATTGCCGGAAGGATTTAAGGATTGGACAACATATTTTCGATCACTTACTGCTAGTCAAATAGAATGGACATTCGGTTGGCTACCTGTAAATGAAATCATATACATGCCGGCAGAAGGG
>MU786532.1:4392-23744 GCA_026770625.1 Nicotiana glauca
AAGCCTAAATGAGCTACGGACCTCCAAATAACATTCCGAACACACTTCCAACCCCGAAATCACCTAACGAAGCTAACGAAACCATCAAATTTCCATTCCGAGGTCGTCTTCACACTGCTCCGAATACGGGCCATTGTTTAACTCTTAAACTCTCATTTAGGGACTAAGTGTCCCAAAACACTCCGAATCCTAATACCGAATGTCCCAGCAAACCAAAATAGTAGAAATGAACTTAGGGAAAGTAGTTAATGGGGGATCGGGGCGTAAATTCCAAAAACGACCGGCCAGGTCGTTACACGGAAGCTCTGATCAGCAAAGCTCCATGAGGGCCCAAAGAAGCGTCCGAACATAGGCAAACTCCTCAGCAAAGTCAATCCTATACATTCTAGAAGGGTTATCTGCATCAAGATCATTAGGGATCCCCGGGTACCCAAAGATGGCCTTCATCCAGGATAACATTCCCGAAGGCCCCGGAATTTTGACACATGATCTCCGAACAAATTAGCAGGCCTCAATAGCCCTGATCTGCCAGGTTAATCCAAAATTGGTCAAAAATACGATGATGAGTCAGAAGAGGGCCATGCCGATCAGCAGAATATCAGAATGAATGCTCACACTGAAGCCCGATTTTAGCGGCCAACAAATAAGAGAAGGCATTCAAAGAGCCTTGAAGGGCATGAGAAGATGCAAAAACAAAACAAAGTAAGGAAAGCATAAGTCAGCAGAGTATATTCATATTCATAAAAATTCATGTACAACATCCCCTGAAGGGTCATAACTCACATTTACAAAGGCTTACAAAGGGTTCCCCACACAGATACAACAAAGGGGAATACATGAAGAAAAGGCCTAAAACCTACTCCACCCTCGAAGGCATACCCCAGTGACAGAGTCTTCAAGCATTGCGTCCTTGAATGCATGCCTTCAACAACCTCGGCCCAGTCCCTCAAAGTAGCACTTCTGAGAAGAAGACAAAAAAGAAGGCGAATGGAGCAGGGAGGGATGAAAAAGATCAATAGCTCTCTGAAGCTCGAGGACCTTCTTTGGCAAAGGGAGCCTCGGAGAGACAATGGACCGAGCAATCTTCGGTCCCGCCTGCACGACTACTTGAAATACATTTCTTCGAGCATCGAGTCGTGCAAGCTCTTGGCTTGGGGCAGAGTTCCACGTCGAGCCCGGGTACGGAGGTGAGCAACGGTGTATAATCCGAGCCCCCTTTTGAGTAGTGGTGCATAAACCGAACGACTACCTACATAGGAGGGAAACCGACCCCCCATCCATCACCATCTCGGGCCAAAAATAACATTAGAACATCATGTTTATATTCAACGAAGGAAGGCCCCGGCAGAAGGCCATGACGCAGTCTGAAGGAACTCCTCCAAACAGCCTTGAGATAGAAAGCTTCCATCGTGGTGATCAAAGGTAAAAGAAGATGATGAGAAGGAAGAAACAAAGCATGCCAACGGAAGCATTGAGATGTGGAAAGTAATGCCAAAAAATGCCCTCATTTATAGGGTAAAAATGACACGTTCATCGAGGCTCTAGAAGATTGACCGGCGGATGCAATTACTACTTCCTTGAAAAAATGAATCGACGGCAGTACTTTTACCTTGAGGAGCAAAAATGACAGGGCATCGAGCAGGGATCTATGAGATACACCGTCTGTTACAGAATATTGCACCGTGATCCAAGTCACCAGCATAATATCGCCAAAGGGAGCTCAAGGAGTCAAGTGTCAGAATCATTTCCCATCACTTTATCATGGGAAACGCGGAGACTATCTGTACGCGGCAAAATCAGAAGACTTGATTTTCTGCTATCAAGACATTTCAGGAGCTTTCCTCGAGACCCCGAGGGTGGGAGGCCGCGATCGAGTTCTCAGCCTTAGGGTTCGTTGAAGTTCGACTCGGAGGAAACAGGGTCTGAGGTCGGAATAAAATGGGAAACCCCGTAGGCACATGGCTACGCGTGACGGGCTCGACCTATCTGGAGCCTACTGTGACGCCTTGCGTCAAGCCGTCCCATCTTTGTACTCTTTCAATTAATACACATGTACTTGTAGTCGAGTTCCCCTCCTGTTTAAAGGGGACTCGCCCTACCTTGTAGAGGACTGGTGTTGCTCCACTTCTCCAGAAATGCAATAATCTCTCTCTCTCTTTTTCTTCTAAATTGTCTATCTTCATCGACCTCGAGGTCGCCTTAGCACTTTATCGCTTTCTCATTTTTTCTTCGTTACTTTGCTCAATATGGGTGATATAGAGCCTTGCTTGGCTATATTTTTGCCTGTTATCCCCTTCTCAACTGCCTTCGATAGCCCGAGATAGGCTCGAACCTCGACCCCGAGGTGTCTATAGGTTGATCTTACGCCTGGGAAATAGCTCCCTACTGGTTCGATTACTGCTTTGCTTAACTCAATTTTTATCATTTCACCTCTCGCTTTAGTACTAACTGTCCTAACAAACTAGCTCGGAAATAGATCACGTATTTTTAGAATTCCATTTATAAATTTAATTGTTGTTACCATTTTTACGGTAAACAAATATGCAAGATACTGTAACAATATGCTGTAATAGTATATAATATATTATAATAGTATACTTATTACCTGTAAATTCACTTGTCTTTTTCCTTTTAATTTATTTTAAGCTTTTAAAAAAATTTTAGATTTTTTTGAGAACTGATATTATTTCATTTTAATAATTAAATTAATTTTTTTAACTCTTTGCGTACAATTGTATACCCTGTTGGTATAGCTATATATTATACTGGTATCATATGTTAGTTAATATTTTTTTTGATTGTATTAACTACATTTAATTGGTACACAATTTAATTTTTCTTTAGTAATAATATAAAAAAAGAATAATAAAAAAATAATGAAAATAGTAAATGAAATTAAATTATGAAGAGAAAAAGATTATAAAAAACAAAAGTTAAATAAAATTAGAAAAGAAAAAAAGAAAAAAATAAGAAGAAAACGAGAAAAAAAAGGAGAAAGAAAAAGAAAAAAAAGAATTGGAGAATAAATAAAAAATTTCCCTCAAAATTTATTATGGGTAGAAAATTTAATTAGTTTATGGGTAGAAAAATAAATAGGTAGACAAGGGTAAATAATTTTATTTTTATGGATAACTGTGTCAAAACCGCAAATTGGTGAAATAGCTCCCGTAACTTTAGATATTGTCATTGTGGGTCTCATGAACTTCTAAAGATGATTGTAACGTTGAGCATTTGGTCATATTATTCCTTGGAAACATCATTAGGCAAAAATAATATTTTGCAAATCTCCACATAGATTTAACTATTAAGTGACCTATGCACCGGACATAGATTATATTTTGTCCTTTTCAAGATAGGAACTGTTTGACCAAAAGTTATCGAAATCTTTTTGATTAAATCAATTAAAGAAGATGAAGAGGTAAATTTTATCTAAGTATAATGAACTCTAGATTGAAAAATACAAAGAATGAGCGCAATCAATAATGTTTCTTAATACCACGAAATTGAACAATAAGCATTGATATGATAACTTTGAATGTAGGAAGATATTGTAATGAATATTCTTGTTTAGAAGTCAAGTGTCCAAAGAAAAAAGAACCCCCTTTACATAGCCTTCTCCTTCTATTTATAATGGACAATCTCTTCTTGAACCTTAAAAGATATAACAAAAAAGAATATTCGAAAGTATATTCTGACGGTCTCGTATTGCACCTACGTCATTGCCAATGTCGTACATTCTCTAGCCACTACCAGTCATCGCCTTCCTCAACGACCAAAGGATGCTGTATCGTAAGGGTCCCGTCCCTTGTCAGTGGTCGTGGGCGTCCAAATTTGAACCCATACAGTTAGTCCCCCAGCTTGTTAAGGGATAATCACCTCTTCTTAGCCTTGCAAAAACCGACTATGGCAGGAAAGGGGGACGCAATATTAAAGGCAACAGTAGGTGTCACAAATAACCTTCTGGATTCCATCAATGAAGCCCGGAGGGAAGATAACAAAAACGCAACACCAAGCGCTACACCTGAGGGAGATACCTCCCCCTCCCCCCTCCCCCCCATGAAAGCGTGACTGCCTCACGCGAGAGGGGAACCTCAACATCCGTAGCAGGAGAAGCACCACCAGCTGTGAAAAGGCTATTGGAAGACTGGTTGACAAACACTATGAGCAACATAGTCGACAAACCTGTTCAAAGGGATATCGGAGACACAATACATGCGTACACCGCAACTGTTGCCGGTAAGCTAGAAACACCACACATAGGCAAAACTTATATTGTCGTTGATGTAGGTAACGATGCACTTGCAGCCATCTTAAAGAAAATGAAAGAAATGAAAAATGAGAACAAAATGCTCCGTGATCAGATGAAGGAGCATCAAGAAAGGGTCGATAAAATACCGGGCGCTCTGAAGTTGCTAAAAAAATGAGACGCCGGCCAACTCATCGAGCAACCATACAATGTAGGGGCAGCCCCCACTCTATCACAAAAACCTTCAAAATTCCACCATACTTGAAAATATATGATGGTACTACGGACCCGGAAGATCACATAATCCACTACGTCAATGTCAAAAAAGGCAACGATCTATCGAAAGAACAGGTGTCCTCGGTGTTGCTGAAAAAGTACGGAGAAACCCTGATAGGGGGAGAGTTGACATGGTATTCCCAACTACCGGCACAGTCAATATCAACATTCGAAGAAATGGCAGACAAATTTGTCACCGCTCACGCGGGAGCGAAAAAGGCAGAAGCCAGGGTAAACGACATCTTCGCTGTTAGGCAGAAAATGAGAGAAGGACTCAGGGACTTCCTAGCCAGATTCAACAGGGTAAGAATGATCCTACCGAACGTATCAGAGGGGATGGCGGTAGTGGCCTTCCAAAATGGACTAAATAGAAATAGGTCGAAAGCAACCAAAAACCTGCTAAGTAGGCTCATGAAATACCCTCCCACCACTTGGGAAGAAATCCATAATGCCTATTGTGCCTAATTAAGGACAGATAAGGACGGCCTAAATGGTCTGATCCAACGGCTAACATCAGTCCAAACCGAAATAAGGAGAGATCGCCACAATGATGGCCGAAGGGATCAACTACCCCATTTCAGTCGAGAAAGGCATCAACCCTACATCCGAACATCCATCCCACCTCCTCTCCGACATGCAAATGCCACTTTTCGACACACCGCGTCACACCGAGATGAAAGAGGTATGCCTCTACTATTATCTGCTCATAACTTTTGTGTTTCTCCTTAAAAAATAGTGTATGCACTAGAAAAGCTCGGCACAAAGGTGCAGTGGCCGCTAAAGATGAAATCCGATCCGAGCACTCGAAGATCAAATGTTCTGTGCGAATTCCATCAGGAAAGAGGGCATAAGATCGAGGACTGCATATGACTGCAACAAGAAGTAGTAAGAATGCTAAACCAGGGACACCTGAAAGAACTGTCGAGCGATCAAGGACAGGTTAACTTCGCTCGTAGGCGCGACCAACCTCAAGGACCCCAAAAACCATCTTCACTCGCTCGTACCATACAAATGATCATCGACGGTGGTGATGATACGGTAATCAACCATGTAAAATTCACCACTACATACAAACTCAAGTGGAGAGTCGCTCACGAACGGTATGACGACCTCAAAGATAGTATCATCTTCGATAAGTCAGATACCAACGGTTTGTCATTCCCTCACTATGATGCTCTAGTTATAACTTTATGTGTCGCGGATACCGATGTAAAAAGAATAATGGTGGATGATGGAAGCGGTGCGTGTATTATTCACCCACGAGTCCTCATACAGATGAGACTCAAGGATAAAATAATACCGTGCTGCATAACACTAACGAGTTTTAATAATGTAGTGGAACGAACCTCTAGAGAGATTTTGCTTCCCGCTCTGGCCGGAGGAGTCACTCTGGAAATGACATTTCATGTCATGATCTAGGAAATATCCTACAACGCTATCGTAGGGCGCCTATGGATACACGCCATGCGAGCCAACCCATCAAGTTTCTATCAAGTAATCAAATATCCTACTCCATGGGGAATATTCAGCATTCGGGGCGAGCCACACACCGCCCAAGAATGCTACCGAATCGCCCAAGATTGCACACACACCCAATAACTAAAGGGAGCAATTGCGAAAGCATAGCAATCATCCATATCGGGAGCCAAACCCGACATACAAATAGAGGCCATCAACCGTAGAGGACCTCGATCCCGTTTAATTAGAAAACAACGACAGCACGAAAAAAGTTTATATTGGGCACAACCTCTAAGAACCAGGTAAGTTCCATGAATTCTTAACTAACAATGCCGATTTATTTGCCTTTTCCCATCCAGATATGCCGGGAATCCCAAGGGATATCGCCACACACAGGCTGAATGTCGAACCTCTTTATCCGCCTATGCGGCAAATGAGGAGAAAGTTTAATGCTGCAATCAACGAAGAAGTTGATAAGCTGCTCGCTATTGGTTCGGTCCCAGAATCAAAGTATACTCAGTGGGTTGCCAATGTGGTCATGGTGAAAAAGAAAAATGGGAAGTAGCGGATGTGTGTCGACTTCACCGACTTAAACAAAACATACCCAAAAGATTCCTTTCTGTTACCACACATCGACCAGCTCATCGATGCAACAGTGGGGCACGAATTGTTAAGCTTTTTAGATGCCTATTATGGTTAGAACTAAATTCTAATGGCAGAAGAAGACCAAGAAAAGACCACTTTTATCACTCACCGGGGAACGTACTGCTATAGAGTCATACCATTCGGACTCAAGAATGCGGGGGCAACATACCAAGGATAGTCACCAAATTGTTCAAAGAACAACTCAGAAACACTATGGAGGTCTACATCGACAACATGCTAGTGAAGTCGAAAAGGAAGGAAAATCACATTGACTATCTGAAGGAAGCCTTCGGAATATTGAGGAAATACGGAATGAAATTAAATCCCGATAAATGTGCCTTCAGCGTAACCTCGGGTAAGTTCTTAGGCTTTTCGGTGTCGCAAAGAGGACTTGAGGTCAACCTAGATAAGATCAAGGCCATCGAAGGAATACCGGAGACATTAACTAGCAAAAACCAGGTACAAAAATTGACACGATGAATAGCCGCCCCGTCGAGGTTCATCTCATGATTATCAGATAGGTGCCATAAGTTTTCAATATATTAAGGAAGGACCACAGGCTATAGTGGAATTCAGAATGCGTCGATGCCTTGAGAAAACTAAAAGCGTACCCGTCCTCGCCGCCATTACTCGTTAAGGCAGATCCCGGTGAATGCCTGTCTCCGAAGTAGCGGTAAGTGTAGTTTTGGTCTGCGAAAACAAAGGCACGCAGTCTCCAACTTATTATATCAGCAAAACTGTAATTGATGCCGAAACAAGGTACCCCCACTTTGAGAAATTAGCTCTAGAATTAGTCATAGCTTCATGAAAGCTTAGACCGTATTTTCAATATCACCCCATAAAGGTGGTGACGACATTCCCCCTCAGGGGCATCCTACACAAACACGAACTATTGGGTAGGTTGTCCAAATGGGCCATAGAATTAAGCGAGCACAATATAACATATCAACCGTGAACTGCTAGAAAGTTGCAAGTGCTCATCGATTTCGTCATCAATTTCATCACGCAAATATTGTTTGAAGCAGAGCAGGAGGCGCTCCACACTTCCGCACGATGCATCTAATGCATCAGGATCGGGACTAGGACTCATCCTCAAAGTCCCTACAGGCGAAGTGATTCGTCAATACATACGGTGCCCCGAGATGACTAACAACGAGGCTGAGTATGAAGCTGTGATTGCAAGATTGAAATTAGCCCTCAAATATGGCACTCGATGACTCGTCCTCCATTTCGACTTCCAAATCGTAGTGAATCAAGTCACTTGGACTTTCCAAATCAAAGAACAAAGACTGCAGAAGTACCAGACGAAAATTCACAAACTACTACCAGAATTCGATGAATGCCGCCTTGACCAGATACCCCGGGTGCAGAATATCGAAGCAGATGGTCTCGCTAAGTTAACGATAGCCACTAGAAATATTAGGAAAGAAAATTTGGTCACCCTTGTCCATTCCTCGATATACCAGGAAGGAACACTCCCACAACATAAGAAAGAAGCCAAAAAACTCCAAATATATGTAGCCAGGTACAACCTCGTGAACTATGATCTTTATAAAAGAACGTTCGGCAGTCCTCTAGACAAATGCTTTGGCCAAATTAAACAAGGAGGGTACTAGAAGAAGTACAGGAGGGTCACTACGATGCCCATACAGGAAACCATGCCCTTGTGAGATGCCTCATCCGTGTAGGATACTACTGGTCTACTATGAAAAAAGAAGCCACGGATTACGTCAGGAAATGTGAGCAGTGCCAAAAATACGCCCCTATAATACACCAAGCAGGAGAACTCCTGCATTTTGTCACTTCGCCATGTCCATTCATAAAGTGGGGAATGGATATTGTCGGACCCCTCCCAGCAAGGCGAGGTAAGGTGCGCTTTCTTTTGGTTTTAACTGACTATTTTTCTAAATGGGTCGAAGCAAGTGCATACACTCAAATACGTGAGAAAGAAGTTATCGCATTCATATGGAAAAATATAATATGCCGCTTCGGCATTCCCAAAGAAATCAGCTGCGACAACAGACCTCAGTTTATCGGGAAGAAAACAACCTAGTTTTTTTGGAAAATGGCACATCAAGAAAATACTCTCCACACCATATCATTCCGCCGATAACGGCCAAGCTGAATCCTCAACCAAAATATATATTAAATATATTGAAAAAGAAGCTCGAGGATGCCAAGGGGCTATGGCCTGAACTGCTACCAGAAGTACTATGGGCATACCGCACCATGCCAAAAACCAGCATAGGCGAGATGCCATATTTATTAGTCTACGGGACTGATGCAATTATACCCGTTGAAGTTGGAGAACCTAGCCCGAGATACTCCAACGAGAGCGGAACAAGTAATGACGAAAGCAGATTACAAGACCTGGATGAAGTCGAAGAGAGAATAGATATGGCTCACGTAAGAATGATAGACCAAAAGCAACAAGCATAAAGGTACTATAACAAGAAGTCCAAATTATGACCACCCAAAGTCGGGGACTATGTTCTCAAAGCTAAAACACAAGCAGCGAAAGACCCAAGTGAGGGAAAACTAGGAACAAACTGGGACGAGCCATACAAAATCACGGCAGCAGCAAACAAATGAGCATCCCAATTAGAGATAATGGAAGGAAAACTACTCCAAAAATACTGGAATGTCACCCATATCAAGTACTTCCACTTCTGAAAAGAGGCACCGCCAACGTCACTCTTTTTCCCACCCCCAGTTTTGTCCCAATCAAATTTTCTTGGTGAGGTTTCTAATGAGGCAGCAAGGGAGACGTCTCGAGGTCCGAAGTATTGTTCATTTCCCTGCCTGCCGATGTCATATCCAGGTCGAGCAATGAATGGACTAGGTATAGATAGTCGAATCTCCATTGTATGTACGAAGTCAACATGTATTTCTGAAAGGAATATAACCAAATCTCTAGTGCATGAATAAAATTGACATATGCGACACTCCACCAGATGCAATGGCTCAGTCCATCATCGAAGTATAGAGTTCGACATCACTCGAACCATGACGGGATACTACTTCAACACCAGCTCAAAAGTAACATCCCAATGTCTAAGGCCGTCATCGAAGTAAGGAGTTTGACATCACTCGAACCACGAGGGGATACTACTTCCTCACCAGTATGAAAGTAACATCCCAATGCCTAAGGCCATCATCGAAGTAAGGAGTTCGACACCGCTTGAACCGCAACGGGTATACAACTTTGACACCAACTCAAAAGTAACATCCAAATGGCTAAGGCCATTATCGAAGTAAGGAGTTCGACATCACTCGAACCGCAACGGGATACTACTTCGACACCAGCTCGAAAGTAACATCCCGATGTCTAAGGCCATTATCAAAGTAAGGAGTTCGACATCACTCGACATGTGACGGGATATTACTTCGACACTGCCTAGAAAGTAACATCTCAATGTCTAAGACTCGAGTTACGAAGGGAACACTAGCTCGAAAGTAACATCCCAATTGCTTAGTCCATTACTGAAGTAAGGAGTTCGACATCACTTGAACCGCGACGGGATACTACTTCAACACCAGCTCGAAAGTAACATCCCAATGGCTAAGGCCATCATCTAAGTAAGGAGTTTGACATCACTTGAATCGCGACAGAATACTACTTCGACACCTGCTCGAAAGTAACATCCAAATGGCTAAGGAAATCATCGAAGTAAGGAGTTCATCATCACTCGAACCGCGACGGGATACTACTTCGACACCAGCTCAAAAGTAATATCCTAATGGCTAAGGCCATCATCAAAGTAAGGAGTTAGACATCACCCAAACCACGACGGGATACTACTTTGACACCAGCTCAAAAGTAACATCCCAATGGCTAAGGCCATTATCGAAGTAAGGAGTTTGACATCACTCGAACCGCGATGGGATACTACTTCCACACCAGATCGAAAGTAACATCCCAATGGCTAAGTCCATCAACGAAGTAAGGAGTTCGACCTCACTCGAACCACGACGAGATACTACTTTGACACCACCTCGAAAGTAATATCCCAATGCCTAAGGCCATCATCAAAGTAAAGAGTTTGACATCTCTTGAACCATGACGAGATACTACATCGACACTAGCTCGAAAGTAACACCCCAATGGCTAAGGCCATCATAGAAGTAAAGAGTTTGACATCACTCGAACCACGACGGCATACTACTTCAACACCAGTGCAAAAGCAACATCCTAATTGCTAGGGCCATTATCGACGTGAAGAGTTTGACATCACTTGAACCACAACGGGATACTACTTCGATACCAGCTCGAAAGTAAAATCCCAATGTCTAAGGCCATCATCGAAGTAAGGAGTTTGACATCACTTAAACCACGACAGGATACTACTTCATTACCAGTTCGAAAGTAACATCCCAATGGCTAGGGCCATAATCAAAGTAAGGAGTTCAGCATCACTGGAATAGCAATGGGTATACAACTTTGACACCAACTTGAAAGTAACATCCCAATGGCTAAGTCCATCATCAAAGTAAGGATTTAGACATCACTCAAACCGCGATAGGATACTACTTTGATACCAGCTCGAAAGTAACACCCCAATGGCTAAGTCCATCATCGAAGTAAAGAGTTTGACATCACTCGAACCACGATGGGATACTACTTCGACACCAGTGCAAAAGTAACAACCCAATTGCTAGGTTCATCATCGAAGTAAAGAGTTCGACATCACTCGAACCACGACGGGATACTAATTTGACACTAGCTCGAAAGTAACATCCCAATGGCTAAGGCCATCACCGAAGTAAAGAGTTCGACATCACTCTAACCATGACGGGTTACTATTTCGACACTAGCTCGAAAGTAACATCCCAATGGCTAAGGCCATCATCGAAGTAAGGAGTTCGACATCACTCGAACCGTGACATGATACTACTTTGACACCAGCTCGAAAGTAACATCCCAATGTTTAAGGTCATCATCAAAGTAAGGAGTTTGAAATCACTCGAACCACGACGGGATATTACTTCGACACCCGCTTGAAAGTAACATCCCAATGGCCAAGGCCATCATCGAGCTAAGGAGTTCGACATCACTCGAACTACGATGGGATACTACTTCGACACTAGCTCAAAAGTAACATTCCAATGGCTAAGTCCATCATCGAAGTAAGGAGTGCGACATTATTCGAATAACGATGAGGGACTACTTCGACACCAGCTCGAAAGTAAAATCCCAATGGCTAAGGCCATCATCTAAGTAAGGAGTTCGATATCACTCGAATCACAACAATTATACAACTTCAACACCAACTCAAAAGTAACATCCAAATGGATAAAGCCATCATCGAAGTAAGGAGTTCGACATCACTCAAACTGCAATAGGATACTACTTCGACACCAGCTCGATAGTAACATCCTAATGTCTAAGTCTATCATCGAAGTAAGGAGTTTGACATCTCTCGAACCACGACGGGATACTATTTCGACATCAGCTCAAAAATAACATCCCAATGGCTAAGGCCATCATCAAAGTAAGGAGTTTAACATCACTCGAACCGCAACAGGATACTACTTCGACACCAGCTCGAAAGTAACATCCCAATGTCTAAGGCCATCATCAAAGTAAGGAGTTCGAAATCACTCAAACCGCGACGAGATATTACTTCGACACCGGCTCGAAAGTAACATCCCAATGGCTAAGGCCATCATCAAAGTAAGGAGTTTGACATCTCTCGAACCTACTACTTCGACACCAGCTCGAAAGTAACACCCCAATGGCTAAGGCCATCATCGAAGTAAAGAGTTCGACATCACTCGAACCATAACGGGATACTACTTTGACACTAGTGCGAAAGTAACATCCCAATTGCTAGGGTCATCATCGACATCACTCGAACCACGACAGGATACTATTTGGACACTAGCTCGAAAGTAACATCCCAATGGCTAAGGACATTATAAATGTTAAGAGTTCGACATCATTCGAACCACGACGAGTTACTATTTTGATACTAGCTCGAAAGTAACATCCCAATGGCTAAGGCCATCGTCAAAGTAAAGGGTTCGACCACTCAAAGCAAAATGGGCTAAATATTTCGGCAAAGGCACAGAATATCATAAATGCAGCAAAGATTACCACTGAATCGAAAAAACAATTTTTCATTACAACCAAAATATTACAAGCACCTGCCTTTACAGAGGGATCAAAGACACCCTTATAAAAGTCGCGAAGCAAAAGTAAATACAAACCAAAAACTACACATCATTCCCAGTGGCGTACACATCTTCGTATCAAGAGTAGGAGGCAAGACAGTTCGAATCATCAGAGTTGATATCATCCCTGTCAGGCGTAAGAGGATGGTATCCGCATGCCTTACGAGCTGCACGGGATTTGGCATGCATGTTCTGAAGTTCTACTTCAAACGCCCTCCCATCAGAATGAAGAGCCTTGTACACATCTGTACACATCAAGCTGGGTCTCAACATGAACTCACAACTCATACAAATGACGAAGTATGATAGGATCGGCCGAAGCACAAGATAGAGGTTGTAGTTGTCGACCTACGCCCTCCGTTCTCATTGATACCATTTGTTCCTTTAACGCGTATGGCTCCGCCTCCAACTCCTGAACACGCCCCTCAAGCCTCGCTATCTTAAGTGCGGACGCCTCCTTCTCCTTGGTCTTCTCAAACCTACAAACATAAGGTTATCTTCCAAAACTGCTGCCTTATAAATAAGAGTTGCCAATCTATCGGCACTCATGCTCAATTCGCCCTTAAGCTCATTAATATCTGCCGTCTTCGTATCCAGTTTGGTAGTTAAATTGGCCACCTTTTCTTGGAGGTCAAAATTCTCGGCCATTAACCCCTACTTAGCTCAAGCTCATCTTCCTTCACTTTAAGGTATGCCTCGAGCTCACTATTATGGGCGATGGCCTTCATAAGGTCCTCGTATCTCTCCCTCAACTCCTCAACCTTATGCACCAATTGATCCTCCCTCTATTTGAGCCCTTCGCGAAAAAGTTGGAAGTCAGGATCCTGATTGTAGATGGTGGCCATCACATGATGCTTGGTGCAATATTCTTGATATTTAAAAGATAACTTTCCATATATGGCCATCCTCCTCCTTTCCCGGCACTCGTGCTCGATCTCCATAATAAAGTTCTAGCACAACGAGTAAAGTTAAATCAAAAGGACATGCCAAAAATAATAACACAAACCCAACGATAAAAGGAAAAGAAAGATATCTACCCGCAAGGCCATGCTGGAGATGCTACGAGACAACTCCGTATCGCTCATCGCTCTAAGCGCCTTGTTCTTAGGGGAAACATATAAAGGGTTAAAGCAGATCCACCTGATCACAGTTCGACAACAAGTTGTAGTCCCCATGGAAAACTATGTGTCGATAAGAACCCTCCACTCTGACCTCTACATGAGTGTAACACTCCAAAAACTCACGAACATCCCCCAGGTCGATATCTGAGCCCAAGCCTTCTCCTTCGATGTGTATGCCCCCTCCGATGTTAGATGATGCACCACCCTCAGTAGTGCGCACTGAACCACCTCCTGAGTAAACCCATTCTGTTTGGGGGGACCTCCCCACCAAGATGGCGTCAGCCATAAATGTAGGCACAGGTGCCGTATGCGATGCACCCGTCCTCCTCTTAGCAGTATCAATGGCCACACCCTTCCCAAGCTCCAACCTAATCCTTTTCCTCAGTAACAATACGTCAAATCGATAAATGCATATTATTTTTTTACACTATAATCTTTTATTTGAATGAGTGTTGCATTTTAAGTATGTAAAAATGTAGATCTTTATAGGATCAATCACACAATTTTGTGGAAGAGACGGAAAGTAATTAAGCAAATTGTTGTTTGTATTGTAGTGGACGTGTCATTTCCAAGTTGAGCATATTTCATGTGATCTTTTTCATATTGGAAACTTTAGTTATATGAGATAGTAACAATAGCTACTTGGTTTTGGATGGGTGCTATGAGACATAATTCTTTCAATCGACTTTTTTCCAACATCCCCATTAGAGGACTCTTCCACAAGGTGATAGATCGATAAGGAAGAGGTTTCTTCCCTCACAACCATATCGCGAACAGAATCTGCCACCTGTATCGGTTGAGCAAGACCCTCTCGGATGGACTCACTCAGAGTAAATTGCATTCCTGCAGCAACGATGGCCTATCAAAAATGTAGATACGGGGGCCCTACACCTAGAAGCACCACGACCTGTCATCACAAAAAGTCATATTAGTAGATGATGACAAATGGCCAAGTAACAGCACAGAGAAGGACAATCACCAGATGGAACCTTCAGCCTGTAGCGTTTGACAAAAGCTGGCCAGTCTCGAGTCTCCACTGTCTAAAGTAGCAAACGAGCTACCCAATCCTTTATGTCAGTAATAGGACGGGATGGACGCCCCATAGCTGTAAAAAAGAGCCGTAAGTAAATGCTAATCTGTATATAAAAAAAGGGAAAGAATAAATTAGTTGCAACACCTATGATTCTCATTCCACTGTTTTGGAAATCTGAGGGGATTAGATACAATGTGTTCAGTTCTGACAAAGAAGTACTTGTGCCAGAATTTGCGACTAGCCCGATCGTCAGTTCCGATCACCAATCCCTTTGTCCCACGATGTCTTAAGTGGACCATTGTGCCCCTGTGAAAGCTAGGAGAAAACAAGTGTAGGAGGTGGTGAATGATAACTTCGTACCCTGCCAACTCTACGTATTTTGTCAGCACTAGAAGTATTTTGTACATGTACGGAGAAAGGTGTGCTGGACAAATCTGATAGAATTGACAGAATTCTTCTACCAATAGAATTAAGGGTAAAGAATAACCAATCACAAAGAGGTACTCATAAAAAGCACAGTGCCATGGTCTGTGAACCTACACGAAATCCCCTCCCGCAGGAACTATTAATATGAGAGGCGATGTTGTATTTAGCATGAAGGGCATTGATATGAACCTGCTTAGTTTCAGATATTAATGGAGCAGGAGTAAGAGGATTCTCTTTAAGGAAGTCGCTTCAAGACATGGGGTGCCTCATAGTAACTCTTCCACGATGGGAAAACTATCTCCCTCCTCCATCGTCATGTCCTCACCGCTGGTGGGGGGCACCACAGATAATGGGGTAGCGTCAAAAATCCCCTCACGAGATCGATGTGATTTAGGCATATCTATGGCAATGAATGTTTTGACAGAACAAAAAAAGCCAAGAACGGCAAACGGAGAGAAATCCAAGAGAATTGCTAGAACAAAAGCTTAAGAGAAGGTAAGGAATAGCTAACGAAGAAATGGCCAAGAGTTTTTGAAAACACCCATCGTGAGTAAAACCATGAGTTGGGAGTCGTAATGGAGCATGAGTCGTCGAGTGCCATATTTAAGGGCTAATTTCAATCTTGCAATCGCAGCTTTATGCTCGGCCTCGTTGTTAGTAATCTCGGGGCACCATATGGATTGGTGAATGACTTCGCCTGTAGGTACTTCCAGTACAAGTCCCAGTCCTGATCCTGATGCATTAGATGCACCGTCGGTATAGAGGACCCAGAGGTCGGATCGTGCGAAAGTGCAGAGCGCCTCCTGCTCTGCTTCAGGCAATATTTCCACGCTAAATCGATGATAAAATCGGCGAGCACTTGCAACTTTATAGCAGTTTGCAGTTGATATGTTATATTATGCTCGTTTAATTCTATGTCCTATTTGGCCAACCTACCCGATAGTTCGGGTTTGTGCAGGATGCCCCTGAGGGGGAAGGTCGTCACCACCTTTATGGGGTGACATTGAAAATATGGTCTAAGCTTTCGTGAAGCTATGACTAATGTCAGAGCTAATTTCTCAATGTGGGGGTGATATAATAAATTGGAGACTACATACCTTTGTTTTTACGGGCCAAAAGTGCACTTACTGCGACTTCGGTGACTGTTAGGTATACCAGGAGGCATTCACCTGGATCTGCCTTAACGAGTAATGGCGGCGATGACAGGTACGCTTTACGTTTTCTTAAGGCGTCGATGCATTTTTAATTCCACTGCAGTCTGTGGTCCTTTCTTAATACATTGAAAAACTTATGGCACCTGTCTGATAATCGTGAGATGAACCTCGATAGGGCGGCTATTCATCCTGTCAATTTTTGTACATGCTTTTTGTTGGTTAATATTTCCAGTATTCCTTCAATGGCCTTGATCTAATCTGGGTTGACCTCGATGCCTCTTTGCGACACCAAAAAGCCGAGGAACTTACCCGAGGTTAAGCTAAAGGCGCATTTATCAGGATTCAGTTTCATTCTGTGTTGACTCAATATTGTGAAGGCTTCCTTCAGATGATCAATGTGATCTTCCTTCCTTTTTGACTTCACTAACATGTCATCGATGTAGACCTCTATAGTATTTCCGAGTTGTTCTTTGAATATTTTGGCGACTAACCTTTGATATGTTGCCCTTGCATTTTTGAGTCCTAATGGCATGACTCTGTAGCAGTACGTTTCGCGGTAAGTGATAAAGTGGTCTTTTCTTGTTCTTTTTCTGCCATTAGAATTTGGTTATAACTAGAATAGGCGTCTAAGAAGCTTAACAATTTATGTCCCGCCGTTGCATCGATGAGCTAGTCGATATGTGGTAACGGAAAGGAATCTTTTGGGCATGCTTTGTTTAGGTCGGTGAAGTTGACACACATCTGCCACTTCCTATTTTTCTTTTTCACCATGACCACATTGGCGAGCCACCGAGGATACTTTGATTCTCAGACGGAACCATTAGCGAACAGCTTATCGACTTCTTCACTGACTGCATCATTGATTGCGGCATTGAACTTTCTCCTTATTTACCGCACAGGCGGTTAAAAGGGGTTGACATTTAGCGTATGAGTGGCGATATCCCAGGCATATCTGAATGGGAAAAGGAAAATAAATTGGCATTGTTAGTTAATAATTCATGGAACTTACCTGGTTCTAAGAGGTTGTGCCCAATATAAGCTTTTTTAGTGCTGTCGTTGCTGTTCAATTGAACGGGATTGAGGTCCTCTACGATTGCCTTGCAGTCTTTTATGACATCTGGGTCTTTGATGGCCTCTATTTGCGTGTCGGGTTCGGCTCCCGATATGGTTGATTGCTATGCTTCCGCACTTACTCCCTTTAGTTGCTGGGTATATGTGCAATATTGGGCGATTCAATAGCATTCTTGGGTGGTGCGTGGCTCGCTCGGATGCTAAATATTCATCATCGCGTAGAAAATTTGATTACTTGATAGAAACTTGATGGGACGGCTCGCATGGTGTCTATCCATGGGTGCCGTATGATAGCGTTGTAGGATGTTTCCTGGTTCATGACATGAAACCTCATTTCCAGATTTACTCCTCCGTCTAGAACGGGTAGCACTATCTCTCCAGAGGTTCGTTCCATTGCATTATTAAAACCCGTTAGTGTTATGCAGTGCAGTATTATTTTATCCTTGAGTCTCATCTGTATGAGGACTCGTGGGTGAATAATACGTGTGTTGCTTCTGTAATCCACCATTATTCCTTTTTTACATTGGTATTTGTGACACATAAAGTTATAACCAAAGCATCATAGTGAAGGAAAGACAAACCGTTGGTAGTTGACTTATTGAAGATGATACTATCTTCGAGGTCATCATACCATTCATAAGCGACTGTCCTCTTGAGTTTGGGTGTAGTGGTGAATTTTACATGGTTGATTACCTTATCATCGCTTTCTTGGATGATCATTTGTATGGTACGAGCGGGTGAAGGTGGTTTTGGGGGTCTTTGAGGTTGGCCGCACCCACAAGCAAAATTAACCCGTCCTCGATCGCTCATCAGTTCTTTCAGGTGTCCATGGTTTAGCATTCGTACTACTTCCTGTCGTAGGCCTATGCAGTCCTTGGTCTTATGCCCTCTTTCCTAATGGAATTCGCATAGAACATTCGATCTCCGGATGCTCGGAGCGGATTTTATCTTTTGCGGCAACTGCACCTTTGTGTCGAGCTTTTCTAGTGCATACACTATTTTGAAGGAGAAACATAAAAATTATGAGCAGATAATAGTGGAGGCATACCTATTTTCGTTTTGTGTGGCGCAGTGTGTCGAGGAGTGGCATTTGTGATGTCTTTCTCGACTGAAATAGGGTAGTTGATCCCTTTGGCCACCGTTGCGGCGATCACTTCTTGTTTTAGTTTGGACTGATGTTAACCGTTGAATCAGAACACTTAGGTCGTCCTCATCTGTCCTTACTATGGCACAATAGGAATTATGGATTTCTTCCCAAGTGGTGGGAGGGTATTTCATGAGCCTACGTAGTAGTTTTTTGGTTGCTTTCAACCCATTTCTATTTATCCTATTTTGGAAGGCTGCTACCGCCATCTTCTCTGATACAATAGGTAGGCTCATTCTTACCTTTTTGAATCTAGCTAGGAAGTCCCTGAGTCCTTCACCCGTTGTCTGCCTAACGGCGAAGATGTCGTTTACCCCGGCTTTTGCCTTTTTCTCTCCTACGTGAGCGGTGACGAATTTGTCTGCCATTTCTTCGAACTTTGATATTTACCGTGCCGGTAGTTGGGAATACCACGTCAGCTCTCCCCCTGTCAGGGTTTTGCTGAACTTTTTTAGCAGCACCGATGATACCTGTTTTTTCGATAGATCGTTGCCTTTTACACCTGTGACGTAGTGGATTATATGATCTTCCGGGTCCGTAGTACCATCATATATTTTCAAGTATGGTGGAAATTTTGAAGGTTTTTGGGATCGAGTGGGGGGGG
>MU786532.1:24969-57603 GCA_026770625.1 Nicotiana glauca
ATGGTTACTCGATGAATCGGCCGACGTCTCATTTTGGTAGCAACTTTGGAGCGCCCGTATTTTATCGACCCTTTCTTGATGCTCCTTCTCCGATCACAGAGCGTTTTGTTCTCATTTTCCAGTTTTTCCATTTTCTTTAAGATGGATGCAAGTGCATCATTACCTGCATCAATGACAATATGAGTGTAGCCTGTGCGTGGAGTTTTTAGCTCACCGACAATAATTAAGATGTCTGCATATATTGTGTCTCCGATATCCCTTTGAGTAGGTTTGTCGAGTATGTTGCCCAGAGTGTTTGTCAACCACTCTTCCAATAGCTTTGTCACAGCTGGTTGTGCTTTTCCTGCTATAGATGTTGAGGTTCCCTTCTCACGTGAGGCAGTCACACTTTCATGCGGGGAGGGGGGTGAGGTATCTCCCTCAGGTGTAGCGCTTGGTGTATCATTTTTTTATCTTCCCTACCGGCTTCGTTGATGGAATCCAGAAGGTTGTTTGTAAAACCTACTATTGCCTTCAATCTTGCGTCCCCCTTTCCTACCATTGTCAATTTTTGCAAGGCTAAGAAGAGGTGATTATACCTTTACCCATGACTTGGCACTCTAATAAATTATCATTTGTAGGAAATCCACATAAGGTTACCTTGTAATTAGAGTTTAATGTTCTTTTGCATGCCAATATTGATACCTTTACCAGAATACTTTTCCTTATTTTACTAGAACTGCAAAGTTCTTTCCGAATTTGTAAGCAAGTATGAAACCTCCCCACTTGAGAAGTCTTTTTACAAGATAAGTCGTAGCTATGATGACCGTTCCACATCGGCACTATACTTTCAACAATCGCCTTTTGTCATATATAAATACCGTATGGTCTTTATTCTTTAAGCATCACTTTCAGCGTTTGCAAACCACTTTGAGTCTACTTTTGACGACTTGAAAGCATTGACGCGAAGGTAATTTTTTTCGGGTGCTTTTTTCACTCTATTGTCTTTTTTACAGGTCAAACAAGAAGAGTGTGTTCTTTTTCAACAAGATGATCCATGCATGAAAAAGACAATCTTGGGGTGTGAGGGGATGAGTACTCATCCCTGCCCGAATATTGGAGAGATTACTCTCAATGTGGCTCGACTATTGGAGAGATTACTCTCAATGTGGCTCGACTATCAGAGATATTACTCTCAATGTGGCTCGACTATCGGAGATATTACTCTCAATGTACCTTGACTATCAGAGAGATTACTCTAAAAAATGTGCCCCGACTATCAGAGAGATTACTCTCAATATGTCCCGACTATCGGAGAGATTACTCTCATTGTGGCCTAGCTATTGGAGAGATTACTCTCAAGAGACTCATATGTCCACCTTAAAATTGGAAACGATAGTTTCATTTTAAGGACAAACCCACAAAGAGGCCAATTTAAGGTGCAAATGGACTTATATGTCCACCTTAAGATTGGAATGTTATAGTTTCCTTTTAAGGACAAACCTATGAAGAGGCCAACTTAAGGTGCAAAGAGACTTATATGTCCACCTTAAGATTGGAAAGTTATAAAGCTTAAACTCGAAGACTTCGTGGACTTGAAGACGTTGACTTGAACACCTGGAAAGCTTTAAAGATTTGGCGGACTTTGCAGACTTCAACTTGAAGATTTGATGGACTTGAAGATTCGGCAAACTTTAACGCTTCAACCTAAAGACTTTGAGGGCACAAATACTTCAACTTGAATACCAATGATTTTGAGGACCTCAACTTAAAGACTTGGAGGCTTAAATATTTCGACTTGAAGACCGACATACTTACATATTTGGCGAACATGAATACATAGTGAACCCCCGTATTTCAGCGTGACATCCTCCTAAAATAATCCCATTGAAGATACTAATTTACCATGGAGGGTTGCCCACTTTAAATCAAATGGGATCCAAAGTTTAATAGAAGAATGGAATCTTGAATGAATTAAACTGTTTCATACTTCATTTGAACAACGATTGGGGGGTTATGTATCTTTTGAACTTATGCGACTGAACTCAGAATGAAAATCTAAGCTGCCTACGTACCTCGGTGAAGAGGATCAAGTCATACCTTTGTTCAAAATATATGATTTTATGGGCCATACACAGTTTAGACTCATGCGGGCCAAGAGTGTAGGGATATGCAGTTTAGGCTCATGAATCAAGGAGCGTTTCAACTTCAAGGATAATATTTCTTCAAAAATTTTCCATTGATAGGGCCGATTCTCATGCCATATGCATCAACCAACTTATATTGCCCACTTGAATAAGCTTCTTGCACGACGTATGGCCCATCCCATTTCGAAGTGAACTTCCCTACAGGTTTATGTGAAGTAATAATGGGTCTTCTTATGGCAAGGACTTGATCTCCTACTTGACAGGATCTTGGGTGAACTCTTTTATTGAAGGCGTGAGACAATCGAGCTTGATAACATTCAAGACTCTGTTGAGCTTCCAACCTTCTCATCAAGAGCCTCCAACTTTGCTAATCAAAGTAGAGCATTTTCTTCATCATTGATACATTTTTGAATAGCTAATCGTAATGAAAGTATTTGACGCTTGAGTGGAAAGAAGGCCTTGACTCCATAAATGAGTAAATAAGGGGTTGCTTGTGTAGGTATGCAGTGAGTCATCCTATATGCCCATAGAGCTTCTTCCTTATGGTCATTCCGATCTCGTTTAGATTTGGAGATGACTTTATTTAATAAGTTGCACAGAGTTTTGTTGAATTCCTTAGCTAGACCATTGGCGGCAGCATTGTACATCAAAGAGTTACGTTGCTTGAATCCAAAGAGATCAAAAATCTTATTCATCAACCTATTATTGAATTGCTTTCCATTATCCGTTATTATGTAACGCGGAATGCCAAAGTGATTGATTATGTTTACTCAGATAAAACTTGCAACATTTTCCTTCTTTACCTCCTTACGGGCAACAACTTCAGCCCATTTTGAGAAGTAGTCAGTTGCAGCCAAGATGTATAGGTTCCCACCAGAGGACTTTGGCAGTGGTCCAACAACTTCCAATTCCAAAGCGTCAAATGGCCAGGATGCAAAAGTCGGGTGCAACACTTCAGAAGGTTGATGAATAAAATTTACATGGAATTGACAAGCCTTGCATCTTCGAGTGTAGTCCAAGCAATCTTTTACCATCGTTGGCCAATAATATCCCATCCTTTTTATATGGAAGTGAAGCTTTGGTCCAGACTGGTGTGACCCACATACCCCAGAATGTGCCTCTTGCAAAGCTTGGAGTGCTTTTTCTTCCCCTAAGTATCGCAAGAGTACTCCTTTGAATGACCTTCTATATAGAGTATCTTTGTAGTAAAGGACGCGAGGTGCACCACGACGGATTTCAGTCTTTCTCCTTAAAATTTTTGGAAGTACCCATAACATAAATAGTCGATAATGGGTTTTCGCCATTCTTCTTTCTCAACTTCAGAAACAGTGACAAGATGCTTGAGTTCATTTTCTTCACCTTCAGCCTCATTTGGTGGCAGTACTATCCATTTTTGGCAGATAGTGACTTGCGCTTGATCATACAGGGTTAAAGATGAATCTAGGACAGCTAAAACATCAACCTTCTTGTTTTCTTTCCTTGGCACATGCTGAATAGTCACATCACTGAGCCACCCCATCAATTTTTTAGCGTAATCATAATATGGGTGTAGTTTAGGATTCTTGACCTCGTAAGTACCTAAAAGCGGATTGACCACTAACTGGGAATCGCCAAATACTTGCATTCGCAATTGCTTCATATCAACGGCCATTTCAAGACCAAGTATTAATGCTTGATACTCAACAACATTGTTGGAACATAGTTGTGTCAAGGTGAAGAAGTAGGGCAAGACTTCACCTTGGGAAGTGACAAATACTATGCCAGCACCGGTTCTTCCATGATACACAAAACCATTAAAGTACATCTTCCATGGAGGTTGAACTTTAATGACCATTGCGTCCTCCTCAGGTAGTTTGTGAGTTAGCTCCCAATTATTACGTATTGGATGCTCTTCCAAAAAGTCTACCAATGCTTGTCCTTTTATAGCCTTTTTGAGGGATGGACAAAATCCCGAATTGTTTAAATTGGAGGTACCATATCGCTAGTCATTCACTAAGAACATGGTTTAACATCAAAAACTTGATGGAATTTGCTTTAGAAACAAGACGAACAACATGAGCTTGAAAGTAGTGCTTCAAATTTTGAATTGAGAAGACTAGATCCAAACACAACTTTTCAATTGGCGAATAGTTCATCTCGTTTGGTGTCATCATCCTGCTCAAGTAGTAAAGAGAGTTTTCTTTCCCCTTACTATTTTCTTGGGCCAACAGTGCTCCAACAGATCTTTCTTACGCTGCAATGTATAGTATTAATGGCTTTCCAGGTATATGAGCTGCTAAAACTGGAGGCTTCATCAAGTTGGATTTGATACTTTCAAAGGCATCGCTACAAGCTTGGTCCCACTTTAAAGGAACGCCTTTCTTCATGAGGCGACTAAATTGTTGGCACCTCTCGTCTAGGTTCGAGATGAATCTTCTAAAGTATGCTAGCTTTCCTTGCAGACTTTACAATTCATGAATATCCCAAGGCTCAGGCATTTTCAAAATGGCATCCACTTTGTCTTGATTAATTTCGATCCCTCGATGTTAGACAATGAAACCAAGGAACTTTCCAGAAGTAACTCCAATGGCTTCAATGGATTCATCCTAAGTTGGTACCTCAGGAGAAACTCAAATACCATTCTTAAATATTTCAAGTGGTCGCCCTTCTCTTTTAATTTTACCACCAAGTCGTCAATATAGCATTCGACATTTCTTGTAGAAAAGATCGTCAAAAATATTCTGCATAGCCCTTTGGTAAGTAGCACCAGCGTTCTTCAAGCCAAAAGGCATTACCTTATAGCAATAAATACCCTTTGGGGTGAAGAATACAGTAAGCTCTTATATTTTGGTTCCATATGAATTTGGTTATAGCCCGACGAACCGTCCATGAAAGACATTGCCTCATAATTAGTAGTAGCATCAATCACCAGCTCTGGAATAGGAAGTGGGAATTCATCTTTGGGACACACATTGTTAAGATCACTTAAGTTAACACATACTCAAATATGTCCATTCTTCTTCCTTACATGGACAATACTTGAAACCCATGTTGGGTATTTAACTTCCCGAATAAATCCAGCTTTAATGAGTTTGCTAACTTTGATTTCAATCAGGGGAACCAAGTCCGGCCTAAAATTCCTTTGAGCTTGCTTAACAGGACGAGCACCATTCTTGACTGCAAGGTGATGGGACTGCTACTTTAGGGTCCAAGCCAGGCATTTCTTTGTAACTCCAAGCAAAGACATCCCTAAACTCCTTGAGTAACTCAATATAAGTGCTTTCTTCATCAACTTCTAGTAAAGAACTTAGGTAGATGGGTCTTAGTTCTTCATTAGTGCCAAGGTTAACTTCTTTTAAGGCATCAATTATTGCCTTCACCCCTTCTTCAAGTTCCGGCGGAGCGTCTTCCGTATCTTCATCTTCTTGAGGGTCCCCATCGTTGACGGGTATGTGATAATATGGTGAAAAATCATCCAATTTCTCATCATCCTCTATTAGAAATGAAACATCATGCTCACCTTATGCAGTAACATGATACGAAGAACCCACACTTTCTTCATCTTCATCACGTTCTTTAGTGTAGACCATAGTGTTGGATTCACCTTTAGAACCACATCACATGAAACCATGACTTTTTTTGTTCCCTCATCCTAGAAGGAACCTGACTTTGGAAATCCTTAGAGAAATTTTGAATTTTGGTCAAAGCAGGTGTCTTTGCATTTCGATAATTTCTATGGAACTTATCCCCTTTCTTTAATGGACCCAATCTCTCAAACACAGAAGTCCTCACAGTTGATTCTCCAAGTCAATCAAAGATAAAAGGCTTGTTAGAAGCAGCAGATTCATCTTCTATAGTGATATGATTGCTGCTCGCCCTTCTTATAGAAATGCGCACTGGTGACGGGTTCTTAATCCGAAACCTTCACGTAGTTGCCTTGTCGCATCTTCTAATGGGAGCTTCCCTAAGTTTGGCGGCTCATTGGGATTGTATCCATCTTTTGCAAATAGCATGTAAGCTTTAGAATCAAAACTTTCATCTGTTCTCTTTGTAGGGAGTGCCACATTCTGCAAACAATTTTGGGCCACAAACCCTGCAAGTAGCTTTGAGGACAACTTTACTGCCTCTACTCGTTTTACTAGAAGAGTTTAATCCTTTAGCATGTTAGTTTGGAAATTAGATGATTCACCTACATCTTTCTTCCTTTTAGGGACATATTGGAGCGCAAGAGTTACTTTCTTGCCATAAGATGCAATATTCCCTCCATAAGATTTATTCGCGTTGGGTTGTAACTCCTTAGTAACAACTTTGTCTCTACCAGTAGTCACCTCAACTCTTTCAGTTATGGGATCGTCATTTTTGCTTTTCATGACATTATCAGCTTTCAGCTCCTTCATAATATGGTTCTTCAAGTAGAAATTTGCATAGGTAAAGTGTGACATAGCCTCGGTGAATGGCTCATCATCAGCAACTATCTTCTTCTCGATTTCACCCTCATAGCATTTTAGACATTGATGGTAGGTAGATAGAACTACTTTATTCTCATGTATCCAAGGCCTCCCAAGCAAGATGTAGTATGAAGTATTTGCGTCGATCACATGTAACCATGCACTTGATTGCATATCTTCAATAGTGATTCCCAAACTGATCGCACCTATGGCTCTTTGCCTCCCTTGGTTGAATCCTTAAATCATCACATGACTTTCTGAGAGTTTGTTCATGGGAGTACCAAGTTTTTTCACATTGCGAATTGGCAAGATATTTACTGAGGATCCTCCATTAACCAAAATTCGATTTACCCTTTCATCGTGCATATAGCCAACCAGGTATAATGGGCAGTTATGAGGAGTCACCAAGTATGCACGACCTAAACTAGAGGGTCATGACTAGCACCCAAGCCATACTTGCTGAGAACCAACGTACATTTTATCTAACCTTCCTTATTATCCTTAAGGACTGACAAGATCAATATAAATGGTAGATATGGATCATGAACAACCAACAATGAAAGATAATGGCATGAACATACTTTACATAGAATAACCAGGCAGTCAGGAAACTGTGTAGAAGGTACGAGCTACCACGCTACCATGAAATACTATATAACAAAAATCAGCCGACAAGGCATACCAAACTATACATGAGTCAATACCTATCTTTGAGCCTCTACAAGAACATAAATGCTGCAACATAGCCGGAACAGAGCCCCGACATACCCATAATGTCTATAACAAAAATACATACCAAGACCACGGTAAGTCTGGGGAAGGGATCTCACCAATAACTGTTGAACTATGCAACCTACTGTGGTGGGGGAGCTGCGCCTACCTGTCTATCAGGACGTGTAGCATGACATGCAGCATCCACAAATAAAAATGACGTCAGTACGAATAAAGTACTGAGTATGCAAGACAGAAAAGCATAAGTATGAATAGTAAGGTGAATAAGGGTAGAGAATATACAACCTGTAACATCTGGGTACCTCTGTGGGCCACTGACATGAAATGCATGATACAGACATATATATACATAAACTTTTAAAACACACGCCTCTGTGGTCATCATCATCATATCGTACCTGACCTTAGATATGACTCATTAAAATCATACTGGGCCATCAGGAGGCTCGATAGAATCGTACTCGGCCACGTGGAGCTCGGTAAAACCCAACTTATTTACCGTAAAAATAGTAACGACAATTAAATTTGTAATTGGGACTCTAAAAATACGTGGTCTATTTTTATGCTAGTTGTTAGAGCAGTTGATACTAAAAGTATGAAGTTTTAACGATGAGAGTAATCAAATTGAGGGGCTTGCTGCCCGAGCTTCGGACGGGTTGATGAAGGACCTCGGGGTCGTTATTCGGCTCGAGCCCTAGCTACCGGGGGTAACCGAGAAAGGAATAATAGTTAGAATATAATTAAATAAGGCTCTTTATGGCCAATAATAAGCAACAAATGAAGAACAAGTATGAAGGCAATAAATGCTAAGAGTGGCCTCGAGCTAGTAAGAGCGAGCAAGTTAGAGAGAAGAAAGAGAGAGAGATATTATTGATCTTGAGTGGAGTAGTTGGAGCAATAACAGCCCTTTACAAGGTGGTAAGGATCCACTTTATATAGGAGGTGAATCCGATTATGGTATAACATACATTAATTATGAAAGCATGGAGATGGGATGGCTAGACGTGACGCCTCTACACAGGCTCTGGGTAGTCCGGCTCTATCAGACTTAGCCATGTGCCTTGGGAGTTCCCATTTTGATCTATCCTCAATCTTCTTCTTCTTTAAATCGGGCCTCGATGAGCTTCGAGGAGGGGGATTTGGTCATAACTCCATGTCCTTGAGGTCTCGAGGTATCCTTTTGAAATGACTTGATTGTAAAAAATTAGACCCTCTGATTTCACCGCATACAGATATTCTCCGTGTTTCTCAGAACAAAGTGATAGGAAACAATTCTGACACCCGACCCCTCGAGTTTCTTGTGGTGACATCATACTGATGACTCAATCTATGGCACGATCTTTTGTGATAACCGGCACATCCCATAGACTTGTGTTTTTCAACATCACTCAATGCACTATCATTTCCTACTCGCCAAGGTGAAAGTACCACCATCAATTTGATTTTTCAAGGATACAACAATTGCATCTGTCGATTAGTCTGCCAAAGGCCTCGGTGACCACGTCGTTATCCCCTATAAATGGGGGCGTTCTGGCATTGTTTTTGTATCCATGGGTCTCCATCTACTCATTCACCCTTTTCTCTTTACCATCATCCTCTATGGTCGATCATCAGGCTCGAAGCTTGCGGCCTCAAGGTCGTTTGGCAGTGCTCCTATAGGCTGTATTGTGACCTCTTGCATGAGCTTCCCTTTGTGGATCGAGATTACACCATCTTGCCGCCAATGCTATTATCGTTGTAATCATTATTGCTATATTTTATCGACTCGAGACAATGATAGATGGGGACTTGATTCTCCCCTTTTAGAAAGTCATTTGGACTATGCACCGCTACTCACTCTCCTACCTTGTCCTGGTGTGGAACTTCATCCTTCGGGTTTTTTCTTTTCTCTTTTGAGGGGTAAAGTGGCATGACCGGCCGTTGAGGCCGAGGCCCAACCGAACCTACAACCTCCGGTTTCGGCGGGCTATGCCTCTTTTTTCTGGGTCTTCTGCATCCCCTTCCTTTCCTTTTCTTTATATTCGCTCTCGGTGAACTTACTCCTCAAGGTCGAGTTGGGAGCCTAGAGGAGATGGCGCTCGAGGGAATTGCCTTTGAGGATGCGGGCTCGAGGAGGCGGCGCTCGAAGATGCCGCTACTGGAGACGGACCTTCAAGAGTGATCAGGTTCTTGGGATTTCATCATATGTACATCCTTTTGCTTCTTTGTTTTGTGTGGAGATTCCTCTGTAAGCTTTTGTAATCATATGTAAGGATCCCTCGGGGGCCGTTGTAGATGAATATTTATGAATATAAAGATACTTCTTTGATTTCTATCTTCGATACTTGCCCTATTATTATATATTCTTACATACTTTGAGGACTTTGAATGTTTCACTTTGTTGATGATTGCTGATATCTAACTCGGGTGCGAGCATTCTTCCCGATCTTCGGCTGATTAAAATGGCTCTTTTCCGAGCCCATTGTCATACCTCAGACCAACACCGAATTGGTTCGATGGATTAGGGACGTCGCGTCGGGCCCTCCGACTTGCATGGAGATAGGGCACCGGAGTAAAAATAAATTTCGGGCATTTGGAGCTTTTACTTTTGAGCTTTGACGTAGACTACCTTTTAAGGTATTTGTAGGTAGGTTTCTGAGGAAGGGATGTTCGTGCTCAGGCGACTTTCTAAACTGGAGCCCTCGTGGGCGGAGCTTGAAATGCTTATCTTTCTTTTTTAGAAAGGAGAACCACGAGGTCGAGTACCCCCTCTAGCTCTATGGTATCACTGAAGGCTTTCTGAAGCCAGACTTCTTTTAGATGAAGGTCCTCGAGGTTAGGTGCCACCTTGGGACTAGAGATACGCTATTGGATTCTTGGAGCCTAACTTCTTATTGGTGGAGGTCTCTGGGGTCGGATACAACCCCGAGATCTGTATCGAGGCTGTTGGCTTCCCGGGGCTTATCCCGGATAGGCGAATTGTTGCTGTTTCCTACATATATACGGGGTAGTTATTGCTTCTTTGGGAGATCCCATTAATATAAATAGCTATCCTTCTGCCTCGGCGTCGGGTCCTTCGTTACCTTAAGCGCAAAAGTGTTGGTGTAGATCCTTGCCTCTGTCTGCTAATTCTACCACGACTACACTTTTGCGTAGATCCTTGCCTCTGTCTGCTAATTCTACCACGACTACTACTTTAGGGCCAGACCGGAAGGGAGGGGAGAGTTCCACTCTCGGTTCTCGAGATCTGAGGGAGTTTACTCTGAAGACCATGTCTTCGATAAGAGTGGAACATGTGGAAATGGCAATAAGATGCTGAGGATGGGGCGAGGGGTAGCGTTGTAGGCGCTTTACCTTAATAAGAGTATTACAGATCCGACTGATGGATTCCTGAACGTGTATTTATACCCTTTCGCACTAGGCCCCCTGGATAAGGTCGTGCTTGATTTTTGCCTGAAGTATTGGATTGCTTTGGCATAGATACATCCATTGTTTTGGCGAATAGTGCTGATGATGAGATATTTTTGTGGAGAAGGCTGGGCTCGAATTCATGCTTAACCACCTTGTCAGGCTGTACCAGCCCTTTTATCATCAAGGCCTACTAACTTTGCGGTGTCATTCATCCACATCCTTCGTTGTTGATGACGAGGAAGATGGGGATCAAGAGTGGGTCAGTCATTTCGTCCGGTTTCAAACGACTGACTTTATCCCCGTAGACTCATGCCTTTTCCCAAGGGATGGAATTATACGTGTGAGTAGAGTGTCTCGAGCTTTATTAGATTCTCTTATAGTGAAATCCAGTTTAGTAATTGTGTTTCCTTCTTTCCTGCAGCAACTTTGTGGTCGCCAGGTGAAGTTCCCGATTTATCTGGCTGGGTCCGGAGGTTGGCGACTCATTCAACTTGCGACGAGCGTTAGTGGCAAGCTGTGTCCTGTGGAAGATGGGAAGCGAAATACCTAGGTATGCGTGTATGCTACTTTTACCATGGTCTTCGTATATTTGAGATGACATTTTCCCCTTTTTTTGTTATGGCTTTGCTGTCATAGGTATCGGGCGGTCCCTTGGGGCGAGGCTGTGCTCCTCCACAGAAGGGGAGGAGCCATCGACCTCTGAGATAAGGGACGATGGTGATAAATGGGGCTTACACTTGCAGTGCGATGGAGCTTTTAGTGGGGCAAAATGGGCCCGCATCTTCAAGGAAAAAACATCGCCCGAGCCTGCTGTTCATGGAGTTTTTAGTACCGGATCGGTGGTTCCTCCAAGTGAACATGCCTCGACCGAGGTTGGTTCTTCTGCGTCCGAGGGGCCGGACCAACGGAAGTGTGTTCGGCCTTCGAGGAAGTCCACCAGCTTTATTTTATGGTGAGTTTCGGCGTAGTCCTTCTGTATTTCGCGTCTTCCCTTATTTATTAAGTTTTTCTTATGCAGGCATTTGGTAGGCTCAGGTCAGAGCTGCTCCGTCATGGGACTATGCTTCAGAAATCTCTAGATGAGGGTGAGTCCCTTAGGCCCCTCAGCGAGAAGAAGGAGGTTGAGTTGATGCTTTGGCGATATGAGGCGTACCGGAGCTCGAATTACGAAAGCTATTTGATCGAGCATGTAACCTCTCATGGTACACGTTCCACCTTTTAACCTTTAAGGTTAATATCTTTGCCTATCTTAGTTGTAGAGAAAGATGGAGGCTCTAGAGTATCTTAGTGGCGAAGTCGACAGTGTTAGGAATGCTTGCGGTAAACTGGGGCTCAAGTGCAGGCTCAAGCTTCAGAGGAGAAGGGTGCTTTGGCTAAATTTCCCACCTTCGAGGTCCAACTCCACTCGGCTCATGATAATGCTTTAGTTCAAGTGGATATGATCGCGAGGCTCGAGTCTGAACTTTCGAAGGTCAGGGCTAAAATTGTCGATGCTTGGGTTGAAGCAGCATTGAGTCGGACTAAGGTTGATCAGGAGATGGCAAGTCATATGAAGGATACAACTGACGCCTAAGCCGAGTTGAATAGGGACCTCGTCCATGAGAAGAGGGTCGAGGAATATATTCGTTGCAAATCTCAAAGAGAGGTACTTAAAGAGGTCGACGCCAGGGGTTTTGTTCTCCCGGAAGAGTTGGCTTGAGTGAGGGTGAGTGAGGGTGAGCGAGTGTGATGTTTGGTCACTTCTTGCGAACGTTACGGAGAGTGAAGCTGGGGCTGGCAGGCCGTAGCCTTCTAGAGTGGAGCGTAGATTTTGCCATTTTGTATTTGACATTTGCACAACATGTTTGTAGATGGAGAACACACCTTTTGTGTATGTAAATAAGAGAAAACTTGAAGCTTTTATCTATCTTTTTCTGCTTTACTTTTGACCAGGCGGGCTGGTTTCGAAGTTTGGCAAGAATCCTTAGATTCGCAATACTGTTCCGAAGCTCATCAGGCAGGCCTGAAGTCTCTTCCATGCTTTAGCTAATGCGGCTTTTAGCGTAAGATGGCGTTAGAGCTCTAAATTTCATTCAGCTGCTTTGGGCTTAGTCTCCGAGTCAGGTTTTTGACTTGGGCCTACTTCAAGTTTTAGTGCCTGTATGGGCAGATGACAATGACGCTTACGCCTTGGGTCGAAGCGACCTTTCAAGTATGTGGCCCTAAGGCTTGTAAAGCTGGCGACGATGGCTCTTACGCTGTGCCCTTAGGCATGTATAGTTAACTATTTTTGATCCTGTCTCCGAATCAAGTTACGACTCAAGCTCATTTTAATCCTCAAGTTTTCAAATTTTTAATTGGTGACAGTGGCTCTTACGCTTTTGGTCGTTACGACCTTTTAGTGTGTGGCCCTAAGGCTTGTTTGGCTGGAGACTATGGCTCTTATGCTTTTTCCCTTAGGCATATGTAGGCTTTATTTTCCTCTCGTTAAGGTCTTTTTAAAATGATTTTGCCTGACCCGTCATCGGTTCAGAAAGAACCTCGATTTGAAGTCGTTAGCACCGATTTTTGAGCACCTTGGAAGGTTTTTAGCTCGTAGGCTGAGTAGCTCAAAGAATTGTGATTTGTAGGTGACATGGTCGAAACTCGTTTTGCCTGTTGAGGGTAGACTATTTTAACCAGTTCTTTTTGAAGTAGATTCGAAGGAATGGTCTGCGATTTTGTTAGCGACAGTCGAGCATCCCCAAGTCGTGTTAATTTGGCTGGTGCAGCCGTTATGACCGTAGTTGTATATGTTTGGCCGGAGCCATTTTTGATCCCAAGAGATAGTTTAAGCATCTACATCAAGGGTATGCCCTTACAAGAGTATTACAAATGCGACATATAGCCTAAACTTTGGGATTGAATTCTATGCTTGTAGTAAGATCTTTCAAAATTTTCATGCATGTTGAGGTCTTACAGTTTGTCATGCCTGTTAAGGTCTTACATTTTGTCATGCCTGTTGAGGTCTTAGAGTTTATCATGCCTGTTGAGGTCTTAGACTTTGCCATGCCTGTTGAGGTCTTACAGTTTGTCACGCCTGTTGAGGTCTTACAATTTGTCATGCCTGTTGCGGTCTTACAGTTTTTGTTTCTATGTAAAATAGATCTGGCTAGACCGAGTCTTCCCGCTCGAGGTCTTACGATCTTAGGGTTTCCAGTGTATGGCGATTGATGATAGTTTTCGAGTCATCGAGTGTGTTTAGGCTCGAAGGCCATTACTCATGAGCTCGGAATTGCCTCGTCGGGGACTTATGAGCATGGAATTTTTGACCCTAGGGTCGCACGGGTGTTAAACCTTTGATGCTAAGTCTCTGAGTATTTCGGGATGTACTAGGTTGTGGGGGGGGGGGTAGTCCTTGCCGTGAGCATGCTGATTTTCTTTTGGAGTACGAGATGCTGGAAGATATTCTTTAATTGCTTGGCGCAAATACATGTTGTTTTGTTGTCGTGAACTCGGACCACGCGGGTTCAACTTCTTTGACCGTTTGGCCCGGTACATGATTTCCTATTGGATCTCAGTCTATCGCTCCCTGGCCTTTCCGAGCGGACGTCGTGTTCAAGTGGGTTGTCCTCTATCGTTCGGGGTTGATTGCAAAAGAAGTCCTGCGAGCTCGTCGGATCCTCCTTGGAAGGCATGTTGCTCTGCTGAGAACCTTGCTGGCGAGGCCCTTTTCAGGGCGGAAGTCCGGCCGAGGGGAAAAGAGTGCGATGGGTGCCGTTAAGGCCTTAGGATCTCCGGGTAGGGTTAACACTTCCGAATGCCCTAGTCGGATGTCTGCATACAAGTTAGTATAAAATAACGAAGGAGGGATGCAGTTTTACCTTACCGTAGGACGCATAGGAGACGTTCCGAGGTCCGATATGTCCCTGCTATTTTGGAGCGAGGACTCTAGTATAACCCTCCGCTTGTGTTTAATCGGGCTTGGCCTAAGGCATGGTTCGCTTACCCTTCTAACTCTTTTAAGAGTGGAGATATTGGTGCTGGCGATACGTATGCGATGCGAACTTTCCCCTTGCTACATGTCGCTTTTTTCCAATGGTTCTAATTCTATCCCTTGCGTGGGATTTCATCTTTTTGGTGAAGGGGGATGTGAATAAGGAGTTTGTGACTTGCGCGCCCATTGATGACTCGGAACTTGACGTTTTGGTCTAGGACAGCCATGCAGAAGTGAGAGAATGGTCATTTTCTTTGTTGTTGCGGTCACCGTTTGTAATCCAAAAAAGATTTGAGAGGCGGGCACGATTTGACTCGGCGCTCCGAGCCACCCTATCATCCTCGGCTCGCCAGCATTGATCGAGCCACCTAAATTTATGAGCACATGTTTTATTTGAAATGGACCGAATGAGGAAGAAGGTTACCATTGTGTCAGTGTGAGGCCGAGACAAGGTCTCGATGTCCTTTTTACTAAATGTGAGGGCGTTTTCAAGAATATATCCCCGGATCCATTTTTCTCTTGGTGGCGAGCATTTTTATGAGTTCTCGGGGAGTGTCGTCGCTCCTTCACTATCGTGGCAATACATCGTAGCTCATTTACTTCGTTCTTCTTGGCCGCATTCCTTTCTCGGAACTAAACTTGAGCACGATCGCTACAGTTCTCAGTGATGACTTTTATTGTGTAGCTTGGCTATTTTCCTCCGGATCTGGTGTCCATTTTTGGCCCCGCACATGTTATACCGTTCACACACCAAGCTGTAGCTCCTCTTAGGGGAATTCAGCTAAATAGGTCTGGGTCATCTGGTGTCTCTGGTTTTGCTGACGGTGAATGCGATGTCTGATATAGTGATGTTGAAATTATATCTTGATAGGTGAGGTACCCTTGTTGGCCTTGTATCCCCGTCGAATCTGGCTCTATTAATGATTCCTCAAGGATGTTGTCCTCGATCCATTCTTCGATAGTTGCAAGGTAGATTGTGCCTCGGGGCGTTCGCCTTATCTGCAGCGTACGTATGGTATCTTTTGCTATTTGGCATCAGTTTCTTCACCAGGATCCTGTCTAGGTATGCTGAGCTCGAGGGGGCTCCCGGCTGGCTGTCCACGACCCTGATTTGTAATCGATGCCAGGTGTAGGCATCCGACCAGGTCTTGGTTGGATACCTGATCAAGTTTTATTTTAACTGCCTTGAAATCTTCGTGCTTGGTTCGTTTAGGCTTTGAGCAAGCCTGTACCGCCCAGTCGTCTGAGACCAGGGGTAATCCCGTTCGTTCCATCTGGGAATGAGATGCAAATTTTTGTAGCATTTCATTCTCCCTTTGTTCGATCTTGGATGCGTTGGACCTTATCACCATTTCTTTGATGGCACTGGCGCGACCCTTTATGGAAGAGTCTACTAGCATGGCGAACGAATCTATGGAGTTGGGATCTAGGTCGTGGTACCACATCATGGCGCCCTTCGAGAGCATTTCTCTGAACCTCTTCAATAAGGTGAACTTGATTTCATCATCATTTGGGTCAATTCCTTTTACTGCGCACGTATAGGTAGTGACGTGTTCGTAGGGATCCGAGATCTCGTTGTATTTTGGGAATTCTAGCATTTTGAACTTTTTTGGAATGGGTTTTGGAGCTGCTTCCTCCAGGAATGGCCATTGCATGAACTTCCACGAATCCATACCCTTTAGGACTGGGGACACGCTCGGGGTTTGGTTGACTCTGCAGTTGTAAGTCTCGACCTTCTTATCATTGGCTGCTATTATTTTCTCGCCTGACTCAATCCTTTTGGTGAGGTTCTCCAGCATTTTCACGATGGCGGGATCGGTTACTAACCCATTGTTGCTTGACCTCTCTAGTGCATGTTCGGTTAGGAGGGTGGTGGTTTCCGACGCTACTATTCTGGGAGTCTTCGGGTGGCTTTGCAACTGAGCGATAGCCAACTATTGTGCCTGCAATATTTCAAAAATAACATGAAGACTAACTTCCTGTTCTTCTCGGGCTGGGGTTTTTAGGACTTCCTGTTGGTCGCCATATTGTATGCTTACGTTGATGTGTGAGGTTTTGTCGACCTGCTGCACGTCCTACGAGCCCGCATCTGCTGGGATCGGTCCTCGCATGTTATCAGGGATCTGTGATGGCGTGCCAATGATTGGAACAGCCACGCCATTTTCCCCATAGTTTTTGAGGTTGTCGTTCTCAACTCTATTTTTCGAGCCAGACACTTCGACCTGAAATCGAAGGATCTTGGACAAGAAAAGGTGTGAAAGATAATTTGCATTTTTGTAATGGAACTAACAAGAAAATAATCACTATTATTTTTAGCACCACGGTGGGCGCCAAACTGTTTATCGTGAAAATGGTAACGATAATTAAATTTGTAAATGAGACTTTAAAAATACATGATCTATTTTTATGCTAGTTGTTAGAGCAGTTGATGCTAAAAGTATGAAGTTTTAACGATGATATACGAGCTAAAACGGGGCAGTAATCAAATCGAGGGGCTTGCTTCCAAGGCTTCGGACGGGTCGATGAAGGACCTCGGGGTCAATATCCGGCTCGAGCCTGAGCTATCGGGGGTAATCGGGAAAGGGATAACAATTTGAATATAATTAAAGAAGGCTCTTTATGGCCAATAATAAGCAACAAATGAAGAACAAATATGAAGGAAATAAATGCTAAGAGTGGCCTCGAGCTATTAAGAGCGAGCAAGTTAGAGAGAAGAAAGATAGAGATATATTATTGATCTTGAGTGGAGTAGTTGGAGCAACAACAACCCTTTACAAGGTGGTGAGGATCCCCTTTATATAGGAGGTGAATCCGATTATGGTACAACATACATTAATTATGAAAGCATGGAGATGGGATGGCTAGACGTGACGCCTCGAAACAGGCTTTGGGTAGGTCTGTCAGGCTTAGCCATGTGCCTTGGGAGTTCCCTATTTTTCTCTAGCCTCGATCTTCGTCTTCTTCGAATCAGGACTCGACGAGCTCCGAGGAATGGGACTTGGTCATAACTCCACGTCCTCGGGGTCTCGCGGTATCCTTCTGAAATGACTTGATTGCAAGAAATTAGGCCCTCTGATTTCACCACATATTCAACTGATTGGTGGTTGCATAATAGGTGTCGTACCTATCCGACTATAGCGCGACTCGTTAGAGTAAAATAGATACATATAATATAATGCATGCTCGATTCATGGAATCACGTTCTAAACCTTTCGGAGTGACGTAAGGTCGGTATCCTCTGTACATATTATTAGGACTAACTTTTCACTATGAACCTTATAAGCATCAGGACGTACCAACAACATTGATAACATAAGAATAAGAGAAGTAACATCAACATCAATTGTTCCATAAGAGGGGAAACAATGTAAGTACTGCTAGCTTCTAAGAGTAGAGTATCTTTGGTAGATCGTTCATTACATTATGTACAATTGGAGTCGTGCAAAAGAAGAAAAGGGATAGCCTCACATACCTTTTATATACTGCCCAATCTCAAGCTATGCAAATGTCACGACTCCTTAGTCTACAATAAGATAAAGAAAGGACACTATCGTTATCATTTAAGCGTCATAACTATTATGTATCGACCACAACCTATTTTATGATGAAATGGACAACACCTCCCCTATATATATGACTTCACACAAGTCAAAACAATCACCAAACATCCCAAACAATATAAATAATAATCATGTTGATCCTCCCAAAACAGTCCACACAACCTAATCACTTCATACATAACACAACTACTGTAGTAGTGTCAAACGACCCAGAAATGTTACAACGAACGACCAGACAACCACCCTACATCTATATAGTGTTTATAAACACCCTTCCTCATCCAAAACTTCACAATACAGTAGTAAAACACGCAACTCAACAGCAACACAAAACAGTCCACAAAACAGTCCGCTACAAGTGAATAACTCGAACTCACGGCTTCCGATCACCTTCCCGTGAGTTCTTACAATTATAGAATGAATTACCATGAATTTAAATCAGAAAAAATGGATGAAAGAGATCAATAAACTTACCTTAATTTTTGGATAACTCAGCCCTTATTTTGGTTCTTCAAACTCTAGGTTTTACCCCCAATTGGAACTTGAAAGAGAGGAAAAATCAATTAGGATTTGTGGATAATTTTTGGGATGCAGTTTGCGGGGGTTTAGGTCTGGTTATTTGTGATACATAATGAGGGTTATATTTGAGGATATAAGCCCATAAATGGCTCTTTTTCCAACCTGAAATTGCCTCTTTTTGGGATATCATTTAACCAAGTAGGTGACACACCTACTTGTCACCTAGCAGCATCTATATCTCTCTACTGCTATGTCGTATTGATAAACGGTTTAATGATTTGAAAACTAGACTTATAGATCTTCAGTTTGGTAGGTAGGTCACCCCATAATTCAAAGGAAATTGGGATAAAAGCTTCATACCAGTTGACCTAAAGTTTAAGTAAAACTATGAACCTAAGTTGCGACAATTTTTGTCGACTTTTGTTTCATAACTCGTTTAACTTCAAGACTTATGATAAAGATATTATGTAATTCAATATCTTAAAACACAAGCACCTCTAGTTTTACCCGAAAATACGGCTAACAACATCCTTGATTCGTTTAACTTCTAATACTTGTTAACCACCCTTATATACCTTTGTATCATTTAAGACCAATATGATTAACTTTTTATCATCTCAAAGATAATCTCTTCTTGGATTTATGTTGACTAACTTACGGCGTAAACTAACGTATGTGAATATGAGTTATAACAAAGTAGAAGATCATCATTCATGAACGTAACTTTTTCCTCACAAGCATTAACTTCTTGAAGAATGAACTCAATGAGTTTTTCCGAAGACGGTGTCAATGGTAGGTCATCACTTTTTCTTCCTATTTGTCATCATGGAAACAAGAGGCATCAATTCTCTCCTGGGAAAACTTTGTGCGGAACCAATTTGGTAAGAAATCTTCCAAAGTCACTAGATGTCGTGGATTTTGAGGATGGTGCACCTCCACTTTTGCTTTCTTCAAATGCTTAACTGGATTCCATCTCCGTGGTATTTTCACCATCATTTTCCTTGTTGGTTATTCTATTGATTCTTTTCATGAGCTCTTTTTGTGGCACCTATGGAGAGTCGCCAATGTCCAACCTTCATCATCATCATGGAGGTCTACTTCGACTTTGTTATTCTCCAGTAATTCTTCATCTTTGATTTCCTTTAAACTGCATAACTCATCCAGACTGAATGAGCCAAAGGTGATAGAGACTTGGTTGGCACTTGCCTTCTCATCTTCAAGCATGATCTTCTTTTCATGGGCCAAGTCCATAACTTTGTCCTTGAAGACAAATTACTTCTCCAGAGGGTGGCTTACAAGTCGGTGATATTTGCAGTAATTTGGGTCATTTGTTTTTCCCAGCTTCATTTGATCACTTCATCTCCGGAAGCTCAATAAGATTTAACTCGAGGAGTTTTTCAAAAATGGCTGGCACATCAGAATAAAAAATGGGTACTCCTTCTCTTGCATTTATTTTAGAGTCAACTTTCCACTTAGCTTATCTTGAAAAGAAATGGATTTCGTACTCTGATTCTTGATCACCTTCATTGTGAACTTCACAAGTGATGTGTTGACATTCGTAGCTTCTTTAATTTCAGATATGGGTACAAACTTGCTCCATTTCCTGATTTCTTGCTTGTCGTTCTCTTTGCAAGGCTTATAGATAGGCAACCTATCATTTCCAGTGGAGGCCATGCTCAACTCCATGTCATGGGTACGAGTCGCAAGTTCTTCAAATATGCTAGGCTTGGTACCTTGCAAGACGTAGCGTAGTCACCAATGCATGCCTTGGATGCACATCACTAGGATCGAAGCTTCACTAAGCTTGCCTTTGCAGTTGAGGCTTGAATTCCTCCAACAAATGATAAAGTCGATAACTGGTTCACCCTTTCGTTGATGAGTATTTGTAAGTTCTATCATACTCACAGTACGTTTCGTGCTATAAAAGCGGTTGAGGAATTCTTGCTCTAGTTGATCCCAACTATCAATAGATCCAACCTTGAGGTCTGTGTACCAACCAAAAGCATTTACTTTTAATGAACGGACAAACTAATTGATGAGGTAATCTCCATAAGTCCCAACATTGTTGCATGTCTCCACGAAGTGCGCCACATGTTGCTTTGAATTGTATTTTCCATCAAACTGTTAAAAATTTGGAGGTTTATAGCTAGCAGACATCTTCAACATATTGATCCTTGAAATGTAAGGCTTTGCGTAGGTAAATGAGGATTTGGAAGCGACTTCATATTTGTTTTTTATAGTCCCTTCAATGAACTACTTTAGTTGATTGATTGGAATAATCCCTTCTGAAGAGACTGGAATTTCCTTAGTGGATTCAACTTGTCGTGGGTGAGGATCAATCTTTTGAACTTCTGGGAGTTTACCAGGTGCATGGGTAGATTCTTCTTCCACAAAGATTCCCACCCTGTCTGTTAGCTTGTCAATTCTAGCATCTTGATTTTTCATGCATTTTGTCAAGCCAGTGATTGCTTCCATCAAGTTTGCTAACTGCTCCTCTATAGATGAAATATTTGTCACCATGGCTTGCATAATTGTTGTGGATGATGGAGAATAGCATGGATTGTCACACAGATTGATTCTTAATTGGCTCATACTATATGGTGTAAGTGGAGAGGATCCATCACTTGAAGAATCATCATCTTCCTTCATAGCAGAGTGATTGGATCCGGAGAGGTCAAGCAGAGCAAGAGTTTTCTTGATCTTTTCAGCAACATCGCTTCCTTTTTTGGGTGCGTTTGTGGAAGATCTTGCTCCTTTTGAGGACGAAGATCTGAAAACAGGGTTAGATGCAGACGACACTTGGGGTGCTTGTTATCCTAACAAGATTTATTCTCACCTTGTAACTGGTCCAAACCTTCCAAAGGTAACATCGAGGATGCTTTCTACATCAGCATAGAACTTGGAATAAGCAGTTTCGGTGGAAGTTGAACTGGAGTTGATTTTCTTCGAAGCTATTTCAATGTTCTTGAACTTTGGTGATTGAAAATTTGAGATGAGAGGTAGGGATTGTCCCACTGGGCGTGCTAGAATTTAGACAATAAATTTGCGTTGAGAAAATAAAATCTGGCCGAAAAACATTGCAACAATCATAGTATTTTATTTCAAATATTTGAGTGTTACGATCTCTATGGTTCCTCTAATTCTTTTTTTCAAAAGTAAATAAATTCAAGGGCCTTTGAACTTGATTTTGAATCTATATTTTTTCCACGAACGATGATCTTGATTTCAACTAGCACGAACTTTGATTTGAACTCGTACTTCTTGAATCTTGATATGTTTTTCGTTATTGAGCTTGAACTTGATTGCTTGAAGCTTGAAAGTCATGGAGGAATTTGTGGCGTTTGATTCACGAGCTCTCTCTTACTTCTTGTTATAACTTTTGCCGTGTTTTCTGGGTTAGAAAACCCCTATTTATAGTTGTGGGAGGGAAGAGTTATGATAAGAAAAAACTCTTTTCAACCAATCAAATTGAAGTGTGACAAGGTTGTAATTGATTGTCTAGAACATGTCACTTGCACACGTAGTACGATTTCATTGGCCTTTTAATATACTTGGCATGCCTTGTCATTATGACATGTGGCATGATCCCATTGGCTCTTCTGTGTGGCTTGGCGTGCCACGTCATTTGACACAAGGCACAAAGCTGGGCCTCTAGGAAGAAGGCATATTGGGCTTAATGTACTGCGCTCCTCACTTTAGCCTGATTAAATGGGCTAGCCCAATGGATTACGACTTATTTATTTAATCTATTTATATTGGACTTATAATTAGGGAGAATGACATAGTTACCCACAAAAATAAAACTATTTACCTTTGTCTACCCATTTATTTTTCTACCCATAAACTAATTACATTTCCTACCTATAGTAATTTTTGTGGAAATTTTTCTTTATTATCCAATTATTTTTTATTTCTATGCTTCTTTTCTTTTCTTTTTTTCTTTTCTCCTTTTCTTTTTTCTCGTTTTATTCTTATTTTTTCCTTTTTTCCTTTTCTAATTTCATTTAACTTATTTTTTTTATATTCTTTTTTCTCTTCACAATCTAATTTCATTTACCCAAAAATGGTGGATATTCAAATACACATAAAAATTTAGATATGGGAAGCTTACTCGAAGATACTATACGTAATATTTTATAGCACCCACATCGAATCAAACAATACATATTCAAAATAAAATTTCAAATTCTGGAGCTTCAATCTCAACAATGGTGGGTCTTCATACACACATAATATCAAAAATAAAAAGAACAAATATGTAATATAATGTCACAGCCCATTTTTCACAATAGGTCATGATGGCGCTCGCCACCATTGTCAGACCAGCCTTCGCGGAAACATAATTAATTTCTCATTTTACTTTTACCCAAAAATAAGTATAAATGATTCTCAAATTAAAGTTAAGACCAAAAGCTATCAATAATATATCAAAATGATTATACAACCCAAAAAATAATATTTACTAATATGTGTGCCAAGACCTGGCGTCACAAATAATAGGCAACAAGTAGAATGTACAAAAGAATAACCCTATCCTACTGTCTGAGATAGAATATACAGCAAAAGTAAGAAAAGACTCCATCCGGCTGCTGAACGGCATAGGAAGGGAGCAGCTCACCGTAGAAGTCTCAGTCTATGAATCAGGGGCGCGCACCAGACTGATAGCCAAATGTACCTGCCTCAGATCCAGTACAATTAAGTATAGAAGTATAGTATGAGTACATAAATAATATGTACCCAGGAAGTATCCCGTCTAATCTCAAAGAAGTAGAGATGAGAGGTCGACTTGATACTTACTAGGGTCAAATTATATAATAAGGTGATATGCTAAGCATGAGAATCACAAATAATCAACAATTTATAGCAAGAGGTAAAAGTCATGTTCTTAATAATATTTCAATTAATTATTTACATTTCGAAATACTTTGCAAAACAATCATGTACAAGATTTCACATAGATATCATGCGCACATTATGCCGAGGTCAACGGCTCGAACCAACAGAAAATAAACTGTGCACTGCACGAGGGTCGAATGGCGCGAACCAGTGGAGCCGCTTCTGCGGCTTGGGAGCAACATCTGTGGTTCTTGGCCTGGCCCGCCATGGGCCGCTTCTACTATTGGAGGACCGCATATACGGTCTCGCACCTGCGGTCCAAGAATAGCAGATGCGGTTATGATAGAAGCAGCAACCTTCAGCCTTTCTCAAATTTTCCACTTCACTGGAGCCTCGTCCGATTGATGCTTCGGGCTCCCAGGTCCCGCACGAACAAATCGGCAGTCTGAAATCACGAAACGGACCTATTCGAACCTTCGTAATGCCCGAAACAACTCTAAATCTAAGAGTCACCCCCTAAAACCAATTGAATCAAACATTTGAACTTCAAGTTCTTAATTTTCCTCCAACAGGCCAAAAATCCCTTAAACTACTCGGATTGATACCAAATTTTGCGGGTAGGTCTTAAATGATATTTCGAACTTGTACCGGACTTCGGAACCAACATACGAGCCCGATACCCATGAAATCAAACATTAGTTAGTTTCTTTAAATCCTTATTAATTTAGAATAATAATTTTTAGTAAAAATTCATTACTCGGGCTAGGGACCTCGGAATTTGATTCCGGGCATACGCTGAGGTCCCTTAATTTCCTGCGGACCCTTCGAAACCGTCAAAACTCAAATCTGGACCCGTTTGCCCAAAATGTTGACCAAATTCAAATGTAGCCTTTTAAGAAAATCCTAAAGAGTTAAATGTGTATGTTTCACTCCAAACTCTTGTAAATCTTGAACCAACCATCCCCGCATGGTATAAATTGGTTAAAGCGAGCACAAAGAGTTTTATTTGGGGGAACAGGGTTCTAAAAAGGCAAACAACTGGTCGGGTCGTTACATCCTCCACCTCTTAAACAAACCTTCGTCCTCAAACGGACATAGAAAGGTACCTAAAGTGCTGAATAGATGAGGGTATATGCTCCGCATGTCCTTTTCAGACTCCCAGGTCACCTCCTCGACTGGTTGGCCCCTCCACTGGAACCTCACTGCAGAAATCCTCTTGGACCTCAACTGGCAATCCTGTCTATCAATGATAGCAACTGGCTCCTCCTCATACCCAAACTCTCATCCAGCTAAATAGTACTAAAGTCTAACACATAGGATAGGTCGGGATGATACTTCCGAAGTATCGATACATGAAAAATTGGATGAACTCCCGATAAGCTTTAGGGGGGGGGGGAAGCAAGCTCATAGGCAACCTCTCCAACTTGTCTCAACACCTCAAAGATCCAATAAACCTTGGGCTCAACTTGCCCTTCTTCCCGAACCTCATAATACCCTTCATTGGCGAGACTTTCAAGAGAACCTTCTCGCCAACCATGAATGATACATCACGCGCCTTCTGATCCGCGTAACTCTTCTTTCTGGACTGAGCTGTGCGAAGACTCTCTTGAATCAACCTTACCTTATCCAAGGCATCCTGTACCAAATCTGTACAATATAGCTTAGCCTCGCCAGGCTCGAACCACCTGATAGGAGAATGAAATGATGACCATATAAAGCCTCGTATGGAGCCATCTCTATGCTGGACTGATAGATGTTGTTGTATGCAAACTTTTCCAAGGGCAAGAAATGATCCTACTGCCCACTAAAGTCAATCACACATGCTCTAAGCATATCCTCTAAAACCTGAACTGTCCGCTTTGACTGCCCGTTGGTCTGAGGATGGAATGCTATGCTAAGCTCTACACGGGTCCCCAACTCACCCTGAACGGCTCTCCAGAAATGGGAAGTGAACTGAGGGCCTCTGTCTGATATGATAGAAACATGCACACCGTGCAATCGAACTATCTCCCGAATGTAAATCTAAGCATACCTCTCCGCTATATAAGTAGTCGCCACTGGAATGAAGTGAGCCGACTTGTTCAACCTATTATCAATGACTCGCACTGAATCAAACTTCTGTAAAGTCTGCGACAACCCAACTACGAAGTCCACGGTGATACGCTCCCATTTCCACTCCGGTATAGACATCCGCTGAAGTAGGCCACCTAGCCTCTGGTGTTCATACTTGACTTGTTGGAAATTCAAACACTTAGCCACATACTCTACTATATATTTCTTCATCCTCCCCTACCAATAATGCTTCCTCAAGTCACGATACATCTTCGTAGCACCCAGATGAATGGAATACCATGAACTATGAGCCTTCTCTAGAATCCTCTCCTTCAGACCATCAATATTAGAAACACATAGACGACCCTGGAGTCGCAAAACACCATCCTCACCAATAGAAACCTCCCTAGCACCTTCCTGAAGCACGTCTCTCTAAGAACCGCCAAATGTGGATCATCGAACTGTCAGGCCTTTATCTCCCCTAGTAATGAAGACTGAGCAACCATACATGCAAGAACCTGGCTGGGCTCCAAAATATCCAACCTCACTAGTTTGTTAGCCAAGGACTGAATGTGCCAAGTTAGTGGCCTCTCCTATGCTGGAATGAATGCCAAGCTACCCATACTCTCTGCCTTCCTACTTAAGTAATCCGCGACCATATTCGCCTTGCCCGGATGATAAAGAATGGTGATGTCATAATCCTTCAGTAACTCAAGACACCTGTGCTGCCTCAAATTAAGATCCTTCTGATTGAACAAATCCTGCGGGCTACGATGATCAGTATAAACCTCGCATGACGCCCCATACAGGTAGTGCCTCAATATCTTAAGAGCATGAACAATTTCCACCAACTCCAGATCATGCACAGGATAATTTTTCTCATAAATCTTCAGCTGACGGGAGGCATATGCAATAACTCACCCCTCCTGCATCAATACACAACCCAAGACAACGCGCGAAGCGTCACAATACACTGTATACATCCCTGAACCGGAAGGCAACATAAGAACTGGTGCTTTAGTCAAGGATGTCTTGAGCTTCTGGAAGCTCGCCTCGCAATCATCAGACCAATGGAAAGGAGCAACCTTCTGGGTTAATCTAGTCAGAGGTGACGTAATAGATGAAAAGCCCTGCACGAATCGCCTGTAATAACCTACTAACCCCAGGAAAATCCTGATCTCGTTCACCGAAGTAGGGCGTGGCCAACTCTGAACAGCCTCAATATTCTTGGGATCCACCTTAATACCCTCTCCTTATACAATATGTCCCAAGAAGGCCACTGACTCTAGCCAAAACTCACTCTTGGAGAACTTAGCATATAGCTTTTGCTCTCGCAAGGTCTGAAGCACTACTCTTAGATGCTGCTCGTGCTCCCCCAGGCTATATGAGTATATCAAGAAGACATCAATGAAGATGATGACGAAGGAATCAATATAAGGCCTGAATACTCTGTTCATCAAATCCATAAATGTTGCTGGGGCATTAGTCAAGCCAAAGGACATCACCAAAATCTCATAATGGCCGTATCTAGTCCAGAATGCAGTCTTGGGAACATCCGAGTCTCGAATCTTCAACTGATGGTACCCTGACCTCAAGTCTATCTTAGAAAAAACCCTCGCACCCTACAACTGGTTGAACAAATCATCGATATGAGGCAACGGATACTTGTTCTTGATAGTGACTTTGTTCAACTGGTGGTACTCAATGAACATCCGCATAGTCCCATCCTTCTTCTTCATAAATAACACTGGGGCACCCCAAGGTGATACACTGGGCCTAATAAACCCCTTTGCCAACAACTCCTCAAGCTACTCCTTCAACTCCTTAGGATCCATACGGTACGGTGGAATGGATATAGGATGGGTTCCTGGAACCAAATCGATACATAAATCAATATCATGATCCGGTGGCATGCCAAGAAGATCAGAAGGAAACACATCTGCGAACCCTTGGACTAGGGGGACTGAATCAATCGTTGGGGACTCTGCAGCGGTGTCTTGAACATAAGCTAGGTAAGCCAAGCACCCCTTCTCGACCATACGCCAAGCCTTTAAGAAGGAAATAACCCGACTAGGGGTATCAACTGTGGAACCCTTCCACTCCAACCTCGGCAGCCCTCGCATCACTAGTGAAACAGTCTTGGCATAGCAATATAGGACGGAGTGATATGGAGATAACTGATCCATGCCCAGGATGACCTCAAAATCTATCATATCCAGTAATAGGAGATCTGCTCTAGTCTCAAAACTATAGAATGTAACCATACAGAACTGGTAGACCCGCTCTATAACCACGAAATTGCCCACAGGAGTGGACACATGAACAGGAGTACCCAAAGGTGTATGAGGAATAACCAGGAATCGAGTAAACAATGATAATACATAGGAATAGGAGGACCCTGGATCAAATAATACCGAAGCATCTCTACCGCAGATGGAAATAATACCTGTGATGACGGTATCTGAGGCCAATGCATCAGGCCCGGGTGGAAGAACGTAGAATCTGGCTGGAGCGCTGGCTGGCTGGACTCCACCTGACTGAGCAATAGCTGGCTGACCTCTCCTTGCCTCACCTCCACCTCTAGGACGACCCCTACCAGCCCGCCCTCCACCTCTAGGTGGCAGGGCAGCTGGTGCTGGAATTGTAGGCTGTTAGCCTTGTTGTACTGCCTTGCCTCGAAGCCTGGGGCAGTACCTCCTCATGTGACCAGGGTCTCCGCACTCAAAACAACTATGCAGTGCGGTGACCTACTACACTGATGGCTGACTCCGATAGCCCGTAGATCCACTGGGAGAAGCTTGGATAGCCGGTGGGCTATATGAACTCTCCGACATAGCACTGAAATAGGAGTCAGAAGAACCCTGGGGACCTGGATACCTACTGGAGGAAAACTGAATAGCTGGCGGGCGATAGGAACTCTCCGGCATGGTACTGAAATAGGGGGCACTGGAGCACCCCAAGCAGGTGCCGGTGCTGAAAATGGGAGCCTGCTGGGCTGACCCCTCCCAAACTGACCTCTACCCCTAGTCGGGGCGCCTCTGAACTCTCCGGAGAATCTATCCCTCTTATCCTGCTGCATCTGCTCTCTATCCCTATGGAGATATCCCTCAATCCTGCGAGCAATCTCAACCACTAGCTGATACTCTGTACCTATCTCTACTTCTCGGGCCATGCCAGATCGAATACCAGGTTGCAACCCCGCAGCAAACCTCTGCACTCTTTTTGCATCTGTGGTAAGTATAATGAGTGCATGGCGAGACAACTCAGAAAACCTCACCTCATAATCGGTCACAGACATCTGACCCTGCTCAAGATGCTCAAACTGATATCTTAGCTCCTCTCTCTCAGAAGGCGGAATGTACATATCCAAGAATAACTGTGCGAACTGACTCCAAATGATGGGAGGAGAACCTCCTGGCCTGCCAAGAACATAGGAATTCCACCATATACGGGCCCTGCCCTCAAGCTGAAAAGTAGTAAAGTCAACTCCATGCGACTCCAATATCCTCATATTGTGCAGTCTGTCCCTGCACCTATCTATGAAGTCCTGAGCATCTTCATGACGCTCAACCCCGAAGATCGGAGGGTGAAGTCTAGTCCATCTGTCCAATAGCTTCTGTAGGTCACCATCCGCAGCTGGTCTGGGCTAGGGCACCACTGCGGCAACTGGCTGGGACCCATCTGTGGGTAGTGCACCTAGAGTCTGATACACTACAGCTGTACGACCAGGAGCCTGAGCGGTAGGGGTTGCTGGATATTCTGGAAATATTGCTGGATATTCCATGTGAGGTTGCTGGATATTTTGGAAATAAACCAGCCTGAGTCATAGTATCCATGAACCGCAGCATATGGCCCATGACCTCCTGAAATCCCGGTGCTATCATAAAGTCTGTCGGGGTAGGCTCGGCTGCGGGCACCTCGTCCTGCTCCTCGATAATAGGATCTCTCGCAGGATCTGCTGGTGGTGCTACTGGAATAGCTCTGGGATGCCCTCGTCCCCTACCACGGGCTGGTGCTTTCCCCCGGCCTCTGCATCGGCCTCTCTCAACGGGGGGAGCAGCTCCACCCGAGTCTAGAACATCAGCCATGCGTGTCCTCACCATCTGTGAGGGAATAAAAGAGGGAATTTTAGTACAGCAACCACTGCACGATAGGAAAATGAACGAAGAGTAGTTTTTCCTAATACCCTATAGCCTCTCGAAGATAAATACAGACGTCTCCATACCGATCCACAAGACTCTATTAGGTTTGCCCATGATTTGTGAGACCTACGTGAACCTAGTGCTTTGATACCACGTTGTCACGACCCATCTTTCACAATAGGTCTTGATGGCACCCAACACCATTGTCAGACCAGCCAACGCGGAAATATAATTAAGTTCTCATTTTACTTTTACCCAAAAATAAGTATAACAGATTCTCAAATTAAAGTTAAGACCAAAAACGATCAATAATGTATCAAAATGATTATACAACCCCAAAAATAATGTCTACTAATGTGTGTGCCAAGACCTGGTGTCACAAGTAATAGGCAACTAGTAGAATGTACAAAAGAATAACCCTATCCTACTGTCTGAGATAGAATAGACAGAAAAAGTAAGAAAAGACTCCATCCGGCTGCTGAACAGCATAGGAAGGGAGCAACTCACCGTGGAAGTCTCGGTCTGTGAATCAGGGGTGCGCACCAGACTGATAGCCAAATGTACCTGCCTCAGATCCTGTACAATTAAGTACAGAAGTGTAGTATGAGTACATAAATAATATGTACCCAGTAAGTAGGGGTGTACATAGACCGGGTTAGTTCGATTTTTATCAAAACCAAACCAAACCAACTATATCGGCTTGGATTGGTTCGGTTTTGTCGGGTTTTTTGGGTTTTCGGATTTTTTGTTACTTACATATTATTTCAATCTTATTTTATTAAATATTTGATATGTATAATTCTATTTAGTAAAAATATAAAAAGTTGACAAACATATTATCAATTAAAATATTCTTATGCGAGAATTCCATTAGTTAACACATAATAATTATTTTTTTAGTTGTCTGACAATAATTTTTCCTTGATATACACTTTCAGGTTATCCGAATTTAGTAATTAAACATAAAAATCATTATGATACCTAAATATTAATAACCACTTCACATTCGAAAAAGATATAAGAATTTAGTATATCTTAACATAGGATATGAATATGTAAGAACAAAGATATAGACGTATTTCAGTAATACTTGATAAGAAACTTATCATACGTACAACCCACTATTTAAGGTCAATAAATATGGAGCACTTCATATTCTATTAAATTTTATATCCCGCAAGAGAATCCTAAATATTTCAAGATATTTTTTAAAGAAAATTTTATATAAAATCTTAAATAATATATATAAAAATTATATATTTATATGTCGGGTTGGTTCGGGTTTTTTTATTCAATACCAAACCAAATCAAACCAAACCGAGTCGGGTTTTTTAATCGGTTTGGTTTGACTTTTCGATTTGGTGCGGTTTTTCGGTTTGGTTTGTACACCCCTACCAGTAAGTATCCCGTCTAATCTCGAAGAAGTAGAGAAGAGATGTCGACTTGATACTTACTAGGGTCAAATTATATAATAAGGTGCTATGCTTAGCATGAGAATCACAAATAATCAACAATTTATAGTAAGAGGTAAAAGTCATGTTCTTAACAATATTGCAATTAGTTATTTACATTTTGAAATACTTTGCAAAATAGTCATGTACAAGATTTCACATAGATATCATGCGCACATTATGTCGAGGTCGACGGCTCGATCCAACAAAAAATAAAATGTGCACTGTCGGAGAGTCGAATGGCGCAAACTATAGATGTATCTATTCATACTGAGATGATCGGCTCGATCCACAAATATCAAGATATATCAAGAATACACATAAAGGTGCATTTATATTCAACTAAATTCATACAAGGGTTCAACAAGTATACGTGTTCACCTTTATTCCTTTCCAAGTCTCTGGCACATCTTAAGTGATCACATTAGCAAGAACATATAAAGATATTCACAAATATGGCATGATGCAGGTCCTATACTACCCGGACAATTTACAAAATAGTAGCTACGCACGGACTCTCATCACCTAGTGCGCACGTAGCCCCCACATTTAGTAGTGATTACTCAATTATTATACCTATGGGGATAATTCTCTCTTACAAGCTTAGAAAGGAGACTCACCTCACTTCAAAGTGCACTTCCAAATGCCAAGAACAAGTCCAAGCCCTCAATTCGGACTTGAACAATCCCAAACTAGTTAAATCAAGTAAGAACTAGTTAATATAGACTCACAAGATCGAATTCTAGCCATTTAAGCAATTTGCCAACCATTAACACAAGTTTCTTAAATTCCGACCCGGACCCATGTGCCCGGATTCCGAGATTGTTTGAAGGAAGTTGTTCTCTACAGCCTAAGGATCAATAATATATGGTTTCTAATTTATTTCATCACGAATTTCGTGGTTAAATCTAAGTTATATTAAAACCCTAGGTTTCTGCTCTAACCCCATGATTTCACCTTAATACTAGTGTTTAATCTACATAAGACAATGACATTAAACTAGAAATAGGTAGCACACACTTACCTCAAGATACTAAGTGAAGTCATTCTCTCAAAATCTCCCAAATCGCCCTATGGAGGAGTGAAAATGTGATAAAAATGGCTTAGAACCCGTATTAAATGAACCTCACTGCCCAGCGATTTCCGCATATGCGGTCAGGGGACCGCATCTGCGGTCCCGTATCTGCGAGGAAAGGACCGCATCTGGGAAAAATGGGCCAAGGAGCTGGGACCGCATCTGCGGTCTCCAGGCCGTATCTGCGGCTTGGGAGCCGCATCTGCGGTTCCTGGCTGGCCTGCCCTGGGCCGCTTCTGCGATGGGAGGACCACATCTACAGTCCAAGAACCGCAGCTGCGGTTATGACAGAAGCTGCAACCTTCAGCCCTTCTCAAATTTTCCACTTCACTCGAGCTCGTCCGATTGACACTCGGGGCTCCCCCCCCC